>MJUU01025114.1:18451-44946 GCA_002080025.1 Modiolus philippinarum
GGTAAATGAATTTCAATCAGTACAAGAATAGAATTCCTGGGTCCCCCGCCACTCATGCAATACCCTAGTATACTGTATATGAAATTGAAATATTTTCAAACATTTAGGGCAGTTCCAAAATTAAACATGTGGGGATACAAAAAGGATCAACCACGTCAAATGTTCCAACTTGACCAAGGTATTAGTGGAATTAACATTTGGTATAATTTTCATGAAAATCTGTCAAAATTTGTTGCCATGAGAGCGCTTACAAGGTAAATTTTTGGATAAAACAGTCATTATTTTCGACTAATTCCCATAACTCCGTCAAAAAATATCGACCAAGGCTGATTTTAAAACTTAACCAAGGTATTAGTGGTATAAACATTTGCTATAAATTTCATGAGAATCCGTCAAATTTTGTAGGCATGAGAGCGCTTACAAGGTCAATTTTTGGTTAAAACTGTGTTGTTATTTTGGTCAAAGTCCAATAACTCCGTTAAAAAGTCTCGACCGAAACTGATCTTCAAACTCGACCAAGGTATTAGTGATATAAACATTTGGTATAAAATTCATGAAAATCCGTTAAAATTTGTAGCCATGAAAGCGCTTACAAGGTCAAATTTTGGCTAAGACAGTGTCGTTTTTTTTCATCAAAGTCCCATAACTCTGTCAAAAAATATCAACAAAGGTTGATTTTCGAACTTAACTAAGGTATTAATGGTATAAACATTTGGAATAAATATCATGAGAATCTGTCAAAATTTGTAGCCATGAGAGCACTTACAAGGTTAATTTTTGCCTAAAACCGTGTCGTTATTTTCATCAAAGTCCAATAACTCCGTCAAAAAATATCGACAAAGGCTGATTTTCGATCTTAACTAAGGTATAAAAGGTATAAACATTTGGAATAAATATCATGAGAATCCGTCAAATTTTGTAGGCATGAGAGCGCTTACAAGGTCAATTTTTGGTTAAAACTGTGTTGTTATTTTCGTCAAAGTCCCATAACTCCGTCAAAAAATATTGACGAACTTAACTAAGGTATAAATGGTATAAACATTTGGTATAAATTTCATGAGAATCCGTCAAAATTTGTAGCCATGAGAGAGCTTAAAAGGTTAATTTTTGGCTAAAACCGTGTCATTATTTTCGTCAAAGTCCCTTCACTCCATCAAAAAATATCGACCAAGGCTGATTTTCGAACTTAACCAAGGTATTAATGGTATAAACCTTTGGTACAAATTTCATGAAAATCCATCAAAATTTGTAGGCATGAGAGCGCTTACAAGGGCAATTTTTGGATAAAACAGAGTCATGACTTCGGCCAAAGTCCCATAACTCCGTCAAAAAGTATCGACCAAGGCTGATTGTCGAACTTGACCTAGGTATTAGTGACATAAACATTTGGTATAAATTTCATGAAAATCCGTTATAATTTGTATGCATGAGAGCGCTTACAAGAAAGTGTGACGGACGGATGGACAGACAGACGGACGGACGCCCGGCATTTCTATGTCTCCGCTCCGTGTTGCGGCGGGGGACAAAAATGGCACCATCTCCCAAACATTCAAGGTCAAAAATCACTTAAACAATAGAACAATATATAGGAGAGTTTACGAAATTGTCCAATGTACAGTCACATTACATGACTATTAATAGGAAGGAGATTGCTGCACTTACAATGTAAAATTGGTTTTGCAACTCCAACGATTTGAACTTCATACATTTTTTTTTTTTTTTACATATTCCTTATTTTTATACCACATGGTTATGACAAAATATTTAGCAATGCTATTGAAGTGAATTGCAATATAAGCAACATGACTGAAGCTGGTTACTGATATATCATTCTTAACTGTTTAATGGTTCAATGTCAGTTTAACATTGATTTTTGTTATGTGCATCTTTTTAATGTTAATTCATTAAGTAAAATCTGTTAAATATAATAGCAAAAATAAATTGTTTTCATGATTATTTTGTCTATAACCTTAACTTTACAACACAATACCTGTTTCAGATATATTCTTTTGGTCATATTAACAATCAAATTACATTAATGCAATGCCATTATCAAAATCTAATGGATGTTATCAACAATGTATTCCATAACCTGTATACAGGACCAACATAAACTAGAGAAATTCATATTATTTTTTTAATTATGTGGTCATATAATTGTAACCATGACCAATGAGCAATCCTAAGTGTTTATTTGGTGATACAATATTGTAAAAACAACGAAACATCATAGTCACCTTAAATAGCAATCAAAATCTTAATGCAACAATGATTTACAGACAATTTATTAAAACTGATCTTCAGATGCTTTATCTAAATGCCTTGGACAGAGCAGGTTCCCTGCCTTACCTGGTTCCTTATTTGCATCAAATACAGAAAAAAAATTGATATGATATTGTTTACTTGCATTAGAATTGCAATATCAGGACATTATTTGAATATGTGAAGCATCAATCTTTATGTCACTATCTAAAATATTTGTTCAATATACAAGCTGCACAAATTTCGCCAGTAAAATGCATTTCTATGAATGATATCCTTGGATATTCAAATTATTTATTGTATTTGCTAAAGTATACTGAAATAGGGGACACATTGCCTATGGGTTTAAGGTGACATCAACATGGCAGAAAATATGTTACATGTAACAAGTATATACATGTTAATCTTGCTAGTGAAAAAATCATATAAAATGTATTTTTTTCATGCTTAGTCTTTTAAAAATATTCAACTTAAAATTTCCAGAGAAAATCCAACTTTATGCTATTTTATCAGTCAAATTGTAACTCATGTCCAACCTGAATTTTTTTAAAAGCAGATGCATTACTAAATTAGAGGGTTGAGAATCTTCTTCAACTTTCCTACTAAAGATGTTCCAAATAACAGCTATACATGTACATGTATGTGTTGTCATGGAAACAATATCAACAACAATAACTGTAATCCAGGACTTATTGCTGTGCTTTCTATTATTGCAAGAAATGTGACAAACTTAACTTGCAATAATTAAAACTGTTTTAGAATCATGGGCATAATTTTTTAGACTCATGGGCATAATTTTTTAGACTCATGGGCATAATTTATTAAGTAGATTTTTTGCATTAATTTAATCATGTTACGTCCTGATTTTCAAAAGCAGGATAAATCTTTTCATTCACTATTATTTTCTGTCAAGATTTGAATGGAATCTGCATTTTACTACAGAAAATCTGTGTTTAATTATCAGGACTTTCAGGTTCATTCTTTGACATCAAGAAAGTTCTTTTATTACACAAAAAAATCAAAACATACAGAAAACAGGAAGACACATTCATCAACTTATCACTGTTGAGCAAAGGATGAACAATATTTATTTTTTTGAAGCGCTCTTCATTGTTTTTTTTGTCAATTAAATGTCTAGTTAACAGTTGTAATGTGGCCAAAGTTAAGTAACACTTCAAATTAATTTAAAGTATGTTTCTATTAGGAGTTATGTCTACATTTATGTATTCAATGGATCTAGATTCAAGTCAATGATCATATTTCTGCTTTCAACTCAACAAGAGTTACTATCTTGTATGTCGGGTTTTTCAGATTTCAAATGAACACACCTACTCAAATCTGACCAGAAAATAATAGCTTGGCAGTTATCCTTGCATGGTCTGTAATAAATAATCATATTAATTCCATAATTGAAAGTATACATGTATGTACACATAATAACATTCAGATCATATGTACTTAATAATAACTCCACTTCATATGACCACAATTAACCACAAGGATTCATGATAAACCCTGGTATATTATAATTTGCACTTATTTCTTGGCCTATGTAGTTCAGCAAACATGTCTGGACCAGTACAGCATTATATTATCTGGACCAGGGATATACTAAAGGAAGATATCAGGACATCTGGACCAATCCTGTTTGTGTTTACAGTCCCAGTATTGTCCGTTATACATATGGATAGGATTGCCAGTGATGGGATCTGTTTTCCTGGTAAACCATGTCGGTGAATATGGAGGATAATCTTCTCCTGAAAAGATACATTAGAAAATAGTCTAATTCACATCTTTAAGATGAGCAAGAGAGATCAATTCCTATAACCTATGCACGGTCACAGCTGTCTAAATATTAGCCAAAAAGGGGGGTTGGGTATGTAAAAACAATTCCACAAAAATATGTTACCAGGAAACATAGCTAAAAATGTGTTTTGATCATCACTGATCAATTTCAAACGACATATTGAACACGTTTTCTGGACAGGGTTCACAAAGGTCACTGCGCAGGGGTCACCAAGCCAAAAAGTATGCGCACGGACTTGTTTTTTTTTNTTTTTTTTTTTTTTTTTTTTTTTTTTTTTTTTGCAATTTGACGAGATAATTTTTCCTTCTCTCCCTTTCTCTTCCTTCTGTCTTTTTGTCGTGTATTTCCTCTGTCATTTCAACCAGACATTGTCTTTGTGTGTAAAGAAGGAAACCGGTGACAGATGATGAAAGGACGATACTCAGATCCGGAAATTATCATTATGAAAATTCAGTTTTTGAGGCATGTTTAAGGGTGCGCCATTTTAACGGCGCTTGGCACAAATTACTGTTCCCTTGCCATTTGAAAGTCTGGACACCGTAGTTTTCATTGATATCAAATATGTCTTCATTTCCTTTCCAGGGGCCCATACGGGGATGCCAAACATTAAAAAAATACAATTACGCATTTTTACGCTCTGGCCGCTGATTGGATATACAAAAATCAAAGTTTATCAATTATTAAAGAGTTTTTGCTTTGAATACGTCAACATACATTATTGTGTCCAGAAATAAATGAAAAAAGACCAGAAACAGGGAAATTTTACAATTCCAGCATATCCTATGCACGGTCACAGCTGTCTAAATACAGTAGTCCCTCTCTTGAGAGGCCACCCCTAGTGCAATGAAAAACTGGCCTTTCAAACGAGGTGGCCTTCCATGAGAGGATTATCTTCTGACCATTCCCATTATGATAATGTTAGAACATACAAGCTCTCATTTCCTCTCTGTTTATCAGGACGAATACAAACAATGAAAATCATCATTATCACGCATTGCCAGTTTCTAAATTGAAAATATAGAAATCTTACAATTTTGTGGGATTAGGTAAAGATTTTGAAGAAAAATTGCAAAAAATCATATTTTGTATCTTTGACATTCTATTTGTTCTTTAAATCGTATTCAAAGAAATTTTTTCAATAAATTTACAACAGGTATTGTCATTATAGCTTCAAAGAAAAAATTAAATTTTTGATTATTTGAACACAGATTTTAAAGGGAAATAACCCATAACGGTAAAACGGTATTAAAAAAAAAACAATAAACAAAAAGTGACAAAAACAAACATGAATTTTCTTGATCTGATGATGTTTTCTCAATTATCAAAACATATTTATGGAATGAAGTAAAATATTAACAGCTTAATTGGGCCATTTAGCAGTACAGGTAACTATGTAATTTATGCATGTAAACATCGCCGATGTTTATTTAACAAAGCCGTAAATTTGTCAAAAAGAAGTAATAAAGCTAATCAACTTTGGGGCCCAGAAAAGGACAGAAAGACAGCTGCAAGATATAATTGTTGACATTTTTCACAAAAATGTGTTTTTGAAAACTTATTACATGTGACCTAAAGAACAAAGGTCACTTCCAGGTCAAATTTTCAACAACTTCCGGTTTGATCGCAATTTGTAAACAGTGAGTGTTTGGCCGTTTATACGAGGTAAAAATAGTCATTTAGACACGAAAAGGGTGGCCACTGGACATGTCAGACGGGTGGCCGTCTATATGGGGTCATTTTGTACATAAAAATGTTAATGCAAAGGAATTATGGCCATATAAACCGGGTGGCCTCCCAAAGGAGGGGCCGTTAAGTAGAGGGACCACTGTATTAGCCAAAAAGGGGGGTTGGGTATGTAAAAACAATTCCACAAAAATATGTTACCAGGAAACATAGCTAAAAATGTGTTTTGATCATCACTGATCAATTTCCAACGACATATTGAACACGTTTTCTCGACAGGGTTCACAAAGGTCACTGCGCAGGGGTCACCAAGCCAAAAAGTATGCGCACGGACTTGTTTTTTTTTTTNGTCTCTGCGCAGGGGTCACCAAGCCAAAAAGTATGTGCACGGACTTTTTTTTTTTTTTTTTTTGCAATTTGACGAGATAATTTTTCCTTCTCTCCCTTTCTCTTCCTTCTGTCTTTTTGTCGTGTATTTCCTCTGTCATTTGAACCAGACATTGTCTTTGTGTGTAAAGAAGGAAACCGGTGACAGATGATGAAAGGACGATACTCAGATCCAGAAATTATCATTGTGAAAATTCAGTTTTTGAGGCATGTTTAAGGGTGCGCCATTTTAACGGCGCTTGGCGCAAATTACTGTTTCCTTGCCACTTGAAAGTCTGGACACCGTAGTTTTCATTGATATCAAATATGTCTTCATTTCCTTTCCAGGGGCCCCATACGGGGATGCCAAACATTAAAAAATTACAATTACGCATTTTTACGCTCTGGCCGCCGATTGGATATACAAAAATCAAAGTTTATCAATTATTGAAGAGTTTTTGCTTTGAATACGTCAACATACATTATTGTGTCCAGAAATAAATGAAAAAAGACCAGAAACAGGGAAATTTTACAATTCCAGCATATCCTATGCACGGTCACAGCTGTCTAAATATTAGCCAAAAAGGGGGGTTGGGTATGTAAAAACAATTCCACAAAAATATGTTACCAGGAAACATAGCTAAAAATGTGTTTTGATCATCACTGATCAATTTCCAACGACATATTGAACACGTTTTCTCGACAGGGTTCACAAAGGTCACTGCGCAGGGGTCACCAAGCCAAAAAGTATGCGCACGGACTTGTTTTTTTTTTTTTTGCAATTTGACGAGATAATTTTTCCTTCTCTCCCTTTCTCTTCCTTCTGTCTTTTTGTCGTGTATTTCCTCTGTCATTTGAACCAGACATTGTCTTTGTGTGTAAAGAAGGAAACCGGTGACGGATGATGAAAGGACGATACTCAGATCCGGAAATTATCATTGTGAAAATTCAGTTTTTGAGGCATGTTTAAGGGTGCGCCATTTTAACGGCGCTTGGCGCAAATTACTGTTTCCTTGCCACTTGAAAGTCTGGACACCGTAGTTTTCATTGATATCAAATATGTCTTCATTTCCTTTCCAGGGCCCCATACGGGGATGCCAAACATTAAAAAATTACAATTACGCATTTTTACGCCCTGGCCGCCGATTGGATAAGGAGTTTATGGATCATTAAATCATAGAAATGCATAGAAAATAAGAATTGCTTTAAGTATCTTTACATTTACATTGGATTTCAAAACACTAAATAAACAAATTCTTGCAGTACACTTCAGAGCAGATACTGTAAACATGGTTATTTTTGCAGGGGGTAAATTCCACAAAGAGTCATACCCAAACCTTTGGTGTGGTTATAATATTCTTGAATCTTCAAAATTGATTATAAAATGTATGTTATTAAAAGTATTAGTGTGGGGGTAAGCGAAAATTATCAACACACAAAAAGTTCCAAGTTTACAGTAATGGAAATGATGATTTTCCTGATAAAATATGTTCTGCCCTGGCAGCCATGTATTTTGTTAGGTCAGAAGAAAATGGGCAATCTTTGTGGATGCTTCAAAATGTTATGCCAGTAAAGTTTGATTGAATTTACTTCAGGGGTTTTAGAGTAGAAAATGAAATTTGATTTTGCCATAAGATCTAATGTTAAAATATGGTCTGCACCGGCAGCCATGTTTTTATGGGATCAAAACAAAATGAGTAATCTAGTTTCAGAGAATATGATGAAAATGATGATTTTTCCACAGGGCCATGTTCCATGCTGGCAACTGTGTGTTTTTTTCTCTTTTGGATCTGACCAAAATGAATGATCTTAGTAAAGGCCCTTCTGTCCATCATTCCATACAGTTTAGTCAAATTTGCTATAATTTCAAAGCAGATGATGAAAATGACGATATTTACTTAGGGTCCAATGTTTAACTATCAGTTGGCTTCCATGTGTTTTGACTGATAAAAAATGAGTATTTTTGTGAAGGACCTCCTAAACCTCAATCCTGTAAAGTTTGGTTGAATTTGCTTGACCAGTTTTAGAGGAGATGATCAAAATATGATTTTTCCATAAGAGTCAAATGTAAAACTATGATCCAACCCACCAAACATGTTTTTTGTCAGATCTAACCAAAATGAGCAATATTTGTTAAGGACCTTAAGTAAATCATTCCATTACACTTAAATTAAATTTTGCTCAGAGCAGATGGTCAAAAGATGATTTTCTATGGGGTTAATGATAAATAATGTTCAGAGCTTTTTGTCAAATCAGAGGAAAAATGGCAATCTTTGTAAAGGACCTTCCATACATCATTCCTGTAAAGTTAGGTTGAAATTGCTTTAAAGGGTTTCACAGCAGATGATCAAAGATGATTTGCCAATAGGATCAATGATAAACTATGGTCAAAGCTAGTACTCATGTTTTTTTTTGTCATTCAGAACAAATGAGAAATCTTTCTATAGGACCTTCCATACATCATTCCAGTTCAGTTAAGTTCAATTTTGTTTTTCCCAGAGGGTCCCATGATAAACTATGTTTCATGCTTTTTTCATACCTTTCTTCCTAGCTTCCTCCATTTCTGCTTCCCGTAGTTTTCTTGCTCCTCTTTGTTTTTCTTCTATTTGTAATTTTCTTTTGTTAGCTTCATCCCATTTACCATCTTCCATAAATCTTTGGTCTGGTCTAAGCCTACAGTCAGTAGGTGCTACACCTTCCTCAGGTTCATTTAATTCTATTGCTAATCGTGTGAAATAATACATCTTCTCTGCTCCTGGCCTGCAAAAGTTGATAAATGTCCAATTTTATTTTATCATTCTTAATGCAGACAAAATAAAGATCTGTCTAAAAGGACAAATCCATTAATTTTCAATTAAAATTATGTAGAGAAAATTCAAAATTTGAATCCATGAAAACCGCTATATTTATTTCTTTATTCTTAAAGTCATCCAAAAGTGCTTATACAAAGCTAGATGTATTTTGGACACTAGGCCACATGTCACTATTTAAAAGTTAATTATTTCATACAACATTTAGTGGTAAAATAATGACCAATGTAAAAGTTCTTTATTGGCCTGCCATATGTTATCAATTTTTATTGCCCTAGCAAATTTTAACCAAGCGGAATTATCTTCTTTTGAAAAACTGGGGACAAGAATTACATTCCTTAATTTGCAGACAGCATGGAGGACTTTTCTTCTGCAGTTTGAATAGAATGAGAAATATTTGTCAATAATCTCCTGTAAAAATTGAGTTATATACAGAAAAGGTGGAGATGATTTTAATATAGAACATCAATAACTCCTTTTGATATTAAAATTAAAATTATCTCCACTTTGACCACATACAATGTATAACTAACTTGGTACAGAGAGATAATCAACAAATGTTTCTCATTAAAGGACATCAAAAAGGATGAGTTAAAATCTATACCAAGAAACCTCTTTCATGTAATGTATCTCATTTAAAAAAAAGTTTTAGATAGCTATAACCCTGGGGTAAGGAAAAACAGCCTAACAGCCTACTTACGGCAAAGGTTTCTTTTCCCATAATGTCACATGGGGACCAGTTTCAAATACTGGTTTCCCTTTATTTGATTCATCCACATGTAAAACTTTGGCTCCTTCCATCTTTTTGTCCCAGGTACCAGTTAATACCCATTTTGCCTCACCTTCTTTTGTAGTTACTACTCCTGTTACCTAGACAACAAAATATGGTTTTTGCTTATTTTTGTTGATGTGCAGAAAAAATCATCTGAATAAAAATTCAATTCTGAGACAACATCAGAGGCTTTATATAAAATAACTTTCTTAAAAGAAGCTTCGGATAGCCAGTTAAAAATCATTTAAGATAATCATCTGGAGTTATTTCTCTTTCTCTGAATCATGACTGCTTGATTTTTTATCAAGGCCTTTTCTCAGTTTAATGTTATAGATGTTATAGTCGAGATTTATTCTTTAATATTTGAGGTAAGACAAGGAATACCACTTTCAATTTTTAAAATTACACATTGTATTATGAACAAACAAACTGACAGCAAGATTTATTAGACATGTAAATCATTATAAACATAAGGGGCTTACATGTAAATACAAGAATTAGTACCAACCTTCCGAGGTATATCTCTGGAGAAGTAACTATATGTTGAAAATTTCAGGTGACATTTATCACCATTTGTATGATTTACAATGTCCATTTCACCATGGTTATCTACCCATAGTTTTCCAACGATTATATTATGTACTGTTGTCGTTACTTTCCGCCAAGTGTAATGATTTCCACTTTTCTTAAATATTGCATGAGAAATTCCTGAAAATGGACAGAAAATTTGATTTACAATATTTTGTCTGTAATAAAGGTACTACTGATTAATGTTTAGCTAATTCAACCTCCTATCCATCTGAAGATTTCAGAACTCCTCTCTTCAGACTTGAAAATCAGTATGCAGTAATACAGAATTCTACTTTTAATGTGAATCACAGATTTTTTGTTCGTTAATGTGAAAAGTTAACAGCTGTTGTTTTACCTAAAATTTACTGTACACTAATAGCAACACTGAACCAAATAACTTGCTTCCAATTAATGTAAACATATTTTATAACTGATAAATAACATGCATTATACAATATAAACTAGAACAATTTCAATACTAAATCAATTAAAGGGATTCGGAACCAAGAACAAGTCTTATCTTAATCCGTTTCCCGATTAAATTAGTACTTTTCCCAATTAATTAGTACTTTCCACAGAGTTACTAATGTCCCACAACCTGCTCAGTCATGTAAGATAATAACATACTATAACTTATTATCGGTAAGTATATAATACTTAGGGCCATAATGTCTATGATAACTGGTTTGCATATTGTTTCACTATACAATGTCTTATGGAATTTGTGCTTGCTGTTTCAATATTGTATAGAATTTGTTTGATTGTTCTTTTCAACATAATTTGGAATTTCCACACTGTTTGTTGTTCATTATTTTTTTACTTTTGATTCTAAACAGTATTGTACATAGTGGAGAGTTAATTTAACATATAATTTGCTACCTTAAGGTAGATCGGTAGTCTTCTGCCATTTTGAATTTGTTATTTATACTGTTGTGGTATCATCTGCTTTTTTAAATATGCGAATATTTTTATTTTTTTAATGCATCAATAAATATATCAGTGACACAAAAAGCAAAGGATATACATTGACTTAATTTTACATGTATTTATCTAATTGGATGATGTTTGGTAATTTAATAATTAAATAGGTATGAAGACGATATTTGAAAAAGGGAGATAATTTGATGAAAATATTTTACATAGATATCACTATGAAAATTCACATTATTTCAATTTATATGGAAAACAAAGTCGGTGACCCCCATTTTTCTTTATATTTTTTGAAAGTAATTTAAAGGTCTAACACATGTGTAAAGTAGAAAGAAATCTATGGAAAAGTTTTAAAGAAATCAACAATTTACCTGTTTTTCCCTATATATTCATTAGAAATATTTGATTATTTTGATATCAGTTATTTTAAAAACAAGCAAGGTGACCCCCTTTTTTATTTTTTGATTTCAATGCTATTATAATAAGGAAACTTTCCTGAGAAAATAAAAAAAAATCTATGGAAAAAAAATTTGGACTACCCATCTACCTTAATACCAAATACTACAATACATATATGTGATATCGTTTCATTACTGGAAAATAATATTGCCCAAACTTATAAGCATAAAAGGTTGAATACCAGTATATGTGCAGTATGATATATGTATATAAGTAGAGTTTGTGTTGAAAAATGGGGGGGGGGACATGTACATAGTACAGGGGTCATGTGAAGGTCATTTATAGGAAAGCAGGTAATAATACTTAATTAAAGTGGTGCTGTACTCTGATTCAACAGTATTTTTTTCTTTGTCACAATACATAAAACTTTACAAAACAAAGAAGCAGCATNTGAAAAGTTTAACGGACGGACGACGGACGACGGACGGACGACGGACGGACGACGGACGACGGACGACGGACGCCAAGTGATGGCAATAGCTCACACTGACCCTTTGGGTCAGGTGAGCTAAAAATTATTTTTTTTAAGATTTGCCCCTGTTGGGCCCCATTTATCTCGTGAGTGGTACATGCTACGTGAAATACTCCAGATTGGAAATTTCCTCAGGAGCACACTGAAACAAACCCCATCAAAATCCAATAAATAATAAAGATTCTAAAGTCAAATATGTGAAAACACCTCATTTAACCCTTTTTTGGCCCCTAATTCTGAAATGGGTGGGGCAAAAACCTAAAGGAAAAAAACGTTTCTCAAGAATGTTCCAAGAAACATCATACTAAGATTTGAAAACAATCCATCCACTAGAAGCAAAGTTATGCTGTCCACAGACACAAAAATACCTAATTTTACCCCTTTTTGGCCCCTTTTTTGCCTCTTTTTCAAAAACGGGTTGGGCAGGGAACGCGAAATTAAAACCCGGGCTTAAGCTTGTGCCAACAAACATCATACTAAAATTTGATAACAATCCGTTCACTAGAACTAAAGTTACGCTGTCCAGACGCCAACGCCGACGCCGACGCCAGTGCCATACCATAATACGACCGCAAAATTTTTGCAGTCGTATAAAAATTACACATTGTATTATGAACAAACAAACTGACAGCAAGATTTATTAGGCATGTTAATCATTATAAACACAAGGGGTATACATGTAAATACAAGAATTATTACCAACCTTCCGAGGTATATCTCTGGAGAAGTAACTATATGTTGAAAATTTCAGGTGACATTTATCACCGTTTGTATGATTTACAATGTCCATTTCACCATGGTTATCTACCCATAGTTTTCCAACGATTATATTATGTACTGTTGTCGTTACTTTCCGCCAAGTGTAATGATTTCCACTTTTCTTAAATATTGCATGAGAAATTCCTGAAAATGGACAGAAAATTTGATTTACAATATTTTGTCTGTAATAAAGGTACTACTGATTAATGTTTAGCTAATTCAACCTCCTATCCATCTAAAGATTTCAGAACTCCTCTCTTCAGACTTGAAAATCAGTATGCAGTAATACAGAATTCTACTTTTAATGTGAATGACGAATTTTTTGCTCGTTAATGTGAAAAGTTAACAGCTGTTGTTTTACCTAAAATTTACTGTACACTAATAGCAACACTGAACCAAATAACTTGCTTCCAATTAATGTAAACATATTTTATAATTGATAAATAACATGCATTATACAATATAAACAAGAACAATTTCAATACTAAATCAATAAAAGGGATTCGGAAACAAGAACAAGTCTTATCTTAATCCGTTTCCCAATTAAATTAGTACTTTTCCCAATTATATTAGTACTTTCCACAGAGTTACTAATGTCCCACACCCTGCTCAGTCATGTAAGATAATAACATACTATAGCTTAGTATCGGTAAGTATATAATACTTAGGGCCATAATGTCTATGATAAATGGTTTGCATATTGTTTCACTATACAATGTCTTATGGAATTTGTGCTTGCTGTTTCAATATTGTATAGAATTTGTTTGCTTGTTCTTTTCAACATAATTTGGAATTTCCACACTGTTTGTTGTTCATTATTTTTTTACTTTTTATTCTAAACAGTATTGTACATAGTGGAGAGTTAATTTAACATATAATTTGCTACCTTAAGGTAGATCGGTAGTCTTCCGCCATTTTGAATTTGTTATTTATACTGTTGTGGTATCATCTGCTTTTTTAAATATGCAAATCTTTTTATTTGTAATGCATCAATAAATATTATATCAGTGACACAAAAAGCAAAGGATATACATTGACTTAATTTTACATGTATTTATCTAATTGGATGAATAATTAAATAGGTATGAAGACGATATTTGATTGATTGATTGATTAGTTAGAGTTTAACGTCCAATGAGCAATATTTCAGCTATATCAGGACGAGAACAAGTTAATCAATTCAAAACAAATTGTAAGTAAAAGAAGAAAGAAATAAAGGTGGAAGGGACAACCGGGGCAACGACTTTTGATTGCCACTTGAAAAGGGGAGAAATGGGTAGGGGCAGGAAATTTAGCCTTCTATACGACACCCAGTGCGTCTGCTCTCTTTAGAGAAATATAGAAGGGGTCTTTATACTGCATGGAGCGTGGCGTTTCTCCACACAGTTTGGCTACAATGGTTCGCGGTCAGGCTTTCCGTATTATGACCTGACTATTTGAAAAAGGGAGATAATTTGATGAAAATATTTTACATAGATATCACTATGAAAATTCACATATTTCAATTTATATGGAAAACAAAGTCGGTGACCCCCATTTTTCTTTATATTTTTTGAAAGTATGTTTAAAGGTCTAACACATGTGTAAAGTAGAAAGAAATCTATGGAAAAGTTTTAAAGAAATCAACAATTTACCTGTTTTTCCATATATATTCATTAGAAATATTTGATTATTTTGATATCAGTTATTTTAAAAACAAGCAAGGTGACCCCCCTTTTTTATTTTTTTATTTCAATGCTATTATAATAAGGAAACTTTCCTGAGAAAATAAAAAAAAATCTATGGGAAAAAAAATTTGGACTACCCATCTACCTTAATACCAAATACTACAATACATATATGTGATATCGTTTATACTGGAAAATAATATTGCCCAAACTCATAAGCATAAAAGGTTGAATACCAGTATATGTGCAGTATGATATATGTATATAAGTAGAGTTTGTGTTGAAAAAGGGGGGGACATGTACATGGGTCATGTGAAGGTCATTTATAGGAAAGCAGGTAATAATACTTAATTAAAGTGGTGCTGTACTCTGATTCAACAGTATTTTTTTCTTTGTCACAATACATAAAACTTTACAAAACAAAGAAGCAGCATCATTAAGCATTGTTTTTGTCCAAACAACTTGGGACACACATGTTTTTGTGTAGCATGGACAACGAAATAAATCTTATATAACCTATCATATACATATAGTTTAATTTATAAAATAATATTTTTGTAGTAATGACTTCAAAATGAGAAGATATCTCTTCAATAAGTCTGTTGTATAATGCTGACCTAAGTAACATTGAAATTCAAATCACTAGAAAATTTTTTCATGTTATAAAATGTGTTAATTTTAATCAGCATGTTGAAATGTGGGTAATTCCCATATCAAACTTATTTCAAGGAAAATTTTTACTGATTTCCAGCCAATTTTATGGTTTTCCATGAATATCTGACATGGATTTCTTTTTCTGCTTTTTCCTTTGTAGCATCATAATTGATTAATGTAAAAAATCTATTTGCCTGAAAAATATAAGCTCTTTTTCTTATATTTCCAGATATTTCCGTCACCCATTCAATTTTTTCCCAACAGAATCCTTCCTAGCATATCTAGCAAATCTATTTTCTCTACAAGAATCATTTTTTTGTGTTACTGTAGGATAGCTTGGAAACCATGGATATCAACATTTCATGACAATTTTTTATGTACTTTAATAGGGAAACAATGTGAGACTAATAAAATATGTATCAAAATTATATAAAATATCTGTCCATATTATTAGCTTTTTGATTTAAAATTGATGGGTGTTCCATGGAACACTTGTGTGGCTGCACTACAGAAGAGCCCTTTTTGGCCCAGTGAACCTCTAAAATCTATAAAATTGAAATTTTAAGTGTCATGTGCATGTCTAGATTATGAGAAAAACATATTCTGCAATTTTTTTTAGAATATGTATTTCAGTTTTGGGGACTTGCAGATTAAAAAACTGATTTAACAAATGAGTTGTGTTGGCTTGGCAAACCTCTAAAATCTGTAAAAACAAAATTTTAAGTATAATGTGCATAACAAGACCTGATAAACAACATATACTTAAAGTTTGGTTGGAATCTGAGAGACAGTTGTGAAGGAGTCAAAGATTAAAAACCGAATAAACAAATGAGCTATTCTGGCTCAGTGAACCTCTAAAAACCTGTAAAGTATCAGATGAACAAATATCCTGCAAGTTTGGTTGGAATCTTACTTGTACAGGTGTAATGGAGTTGAGAGGATTAACAAACCAGATCAACAAATGAGCAATTTTGGCTTCATGAACCTCTTAATCTGTAGAATCTAATTCTAAGCAACAGGTGCACAACTACACCAGGTGAACAACATATCCTGAAAGTTCTGTTGTAATCGGACAAGCAGATTTGAAGGAGTTGCAGATTCAAAAACCAACAGACTCAGAAATGAGCAATTTTGGCTCTGTGAACCTCTAAAATCTGTGAAATCAAAATTCTAAGTATCAGGTGCATAACTAAACCAGGTAAATAACATATCCTGATAGCTTGTTTGGAATCAGACCAGCAGTTTTGAAGGAGTTGCAGATTCAAAAACTGAGACTCACAAATGAGCAATTTTGTCTCCATGAACCTCTAAAACCTGTAAAATAAAAATTCTAAGTATCAGGTGCACAACTACACCAGGTGAACAACATATCCTGAAAGTTTGGTTGGAATCAGACAAGTAGTTTTAAAGGAGTTGCGGATTGAAAAATGGACAGACAACACAAGACGACGACGCAGGTGGACGACATAAAACTACAGATACATGTAGTAATCCCTATGTGTTGACTCTGCTTACAGTAGACGACACATAAATGGTTAATTTGAACCTAAATGAATAATAATTTTTTTTTAATTCTCTATAATAATAAAAAACGCAAATATGAAAATGAATACTATACATATATCAAGCTATACTGAGAGCAAAGCAACATCAAAATCCTTACAAATAAGATTTAAATTTACAAAATTAAAAATTAAAATGAAAATGCTGAAAACAGCAAAAAATATATGAGACCTTGAAACAACCCTCAATAAAAATTCATCAAGTCACTAATTAACAGCTTCTTCATCTCTTTACAGTCCCTAAAATAACATACATGTTATAAAAAATATCAACCTGTCATATCAAAACACTACTTAACAATAATGGTCAAGAATCAACCATTGACACAGATTCTTGACATTTGGACCATCATAAACAGTATGACCATAGATTAAAACTTCCTACCCTCTCCCAATATAAATTAGCAAATGTTAATCAGTATTAAGGTGTCTGCAGGGTATTATTTTCCTATTATAGAATAAAATTTTCCGTATAGAAACCTAATTGTATTATAGTTCAAAATATAAAATAAAATTTTGGGGTTACCGTGCATTTAAGCACAAAAACTTAAATTGAAAATTTGAGGATTTTACATAGAAATGTTAGGGAAAATGGTTTAAATATGACAGGATAGTTTGAAAAATTAAAGATTTTTTTCATACTTTGCATGTGTTTTGTAATCATTATTTAGTTTACATATAAAAAATAAAAATAAGGGGTCACGGTTGAAATAAGAGAGATAAATATAATTTCTGTGCTCTGTAAATCCAGCTTCAGATTAAAAGCTTGTGTGTTTTATTTCACCTTTTCGTAAAAGTGATTAGGAATAAGAGGATCTTGCATAAGGTCAGATTAAAGATCGGGATATCTTTCACAAGTGTAAGAAATTTCGTCTTTTCTCGAGTGGAGCGTAGCAAACGAGAGGAAAAGATGTAGAATTTCTTACACGAGTGAAAGATATCCCGATCTTTAATTTTGATCTAATGCAAAATCCTATTTCTTCCGTAAAAAAGCGAAAAGAAACGTCTGGTAATCTTTACTGTTTGAACAACGTTGTCGCCATTTGAGTATTCTTTACATTGTGACGTCAGGCGTTTTATGACGTTTAGTCATGGTTACGATTGTTGTATCACAAAAATCAACACGTCTGGTTGGTCATTTACCGGTGTGAGATGAGGTCGCGTGCATCGATCTCACATGGGTCATCTCCCACTGTAAACCACCATTTACAGAAGAATAATAATTTCAAATACTTTGGAACTTTCTTGACATCTCAAATAATCATTTTGTTAATGTTTTCAGTGAATGAAACCTAAATGAACAAGCATAAGACAAAAATGGTGGAATAATACCACTTAGACACCTTAACACAAATATACATTTGAAGCAGGAAGTACAATACAGTTTGAAACCATAATTTCACAAAATCCACATCAAAATACCGATGAATGGAAAATGATCCCTCTATGCAAATAAATCAATATACCTACCACAATGATAGTTAAATATCTAGCTTACTACAGAATATTTGTAAACCTGAACATGCTTTTTTAACATTTTGCCAAAGCCAATGGTAAACATGGAACACTTATGCCAAACAACAAAGATCATGGGATCAAGTGATTGGCAACATGCTTTAACATGTGCAAATAACAGTGTAAAAACTACTACATAATGTGTTCAAACATCTAGTTTTGTCCACGGATATCAGATTTAAACTTTTGTAATAATTATCACAGATGTAATTTATATATAATGGAAATATTGGAGGCAATATACTATATACAGCACAACAGAATAGCATGTATAGTTTGAAGTGCAGACACAATAATAAGCTGGTTCAAGACAGCAGGCAATAATTTTGAGTATCTAAAGACAGAATTAGAGGTTCAAGCCAGCTTGTACTTCTCACTTGACAAATGAAAAATTTCTCTATATTTTTATTTTGTTGCATGTGAGATTTGAAAATTTACATTGCTTGAAAAAACAGTCATTTTGGTTGTTCTGGCAAATTATATCCCCAAAAGTGGTACAACACAACAGATTTATTTGCATATTTTTTTCCATGTGAGATTTAAAAATGTAAGATACTTAATAAATCTGTCATTTTGTTTGATTGGCAAATTACAGTTGAACTTCATTGTCTTAAATGCCAAAAGGACCAATAAAAAGAGTTCGAGCTATCAAGGTTGTGTAATGTTTAAACATGAAAAAAAAGGGCCAGGAACACAATTCCAGACATCCATGGTGTTCGAGTTATTGCAGTTCGAGCCATCAAAGTTCTACTGTATTTTCCCCAAAAATGGTACAACACAAAAGATTTATTTGCATATTAATCAAAATCTGGTGAAAATCTTTAGAGCCTTCATCAGGTGAGTTTCTTGTTCCTTTGAGCATAAAACAGTTGTATAGAAAATAGTGAAAATGCATCAATATTTGTTCTCTTTAGAAAGCACAAATATTTGCAACAACACTAAGTAGTAGTTTTTACATAGGGGAGGAAGGAATGAACAGGCAACAATACCTAATGGAATAATCTGAAGGTACGCTCCTCTAAATTTACTTGTCATTGTAAACTCCTGCCATAAAGCCCAACCTTTTCCTTCACAATGTTGACAAGCCATGGGTGGGTGGTGACTAACCTATAATTAGATATACAATTCAAACATCTTATATCACATCTATCGTATCACAAGCATTGACCATGCATGGTCATTTTTACTTTTTTTACCTAGAGGTATTATTTGGAGATATTTTCCTCTAAATTTGCTAGCCATTGTAAATTCTTGCCAGACTTTCCATCCTCTGCCCTCTGTATGGAGTGCTGCAGTTGGCGGATGGTGGCTAACCTAGAATTATATACATCGTATACAGAAACTCATCATTCACATCTTATAATATCAATTGTATGTAACAAAAAAGTTTTATGATTACCAAAAAAGTATTCTACAGTCATTGGCGAAAAAGTGTTGGCACATAAGATTTTCCATTATATATTTCATGTAAAAACACATTTTTTCAAAAAAATTATTGTGAAGTCAATTCTTATCTGGTTTCAGTGAAACTTTCACTGCTAAAATCAGAATCTTACTTCCTATTTAAATCAAGGATTCTTTGATACTATAACTCTGGAAATTACACTTAAATGCATAACATCCTAAGTTTAATGGTGAAAATTTCATTTACACATGTATATCAGATAAGAATTGACTTCACAATTATTCATTGAAAAAGTATGTTTTTACATGAAATATTAAGTGGAAAATCTTATGTGCCAATACTTTTGGCCACTGAATGCATATACTTTTTTTCATATTCCACCAAGTTTTTTTAACCATCATACTCAACACTGAATATTCAACAAAATGCATAAAACAAATTTCTGTGCCATGGTACACCTACGGCACATACAATATATGAATAAAATAAATGTATATTTCAGTGTGCTGCAAAGGTAGAAATATTTATTTCTGAATGCAAACAATGATGATACTATAATTCCTAAGCTATCCACATTGAAAGATCAAGCATGGTCCAAGATGGATTGCAACTCATACATCTACAGCATCAATAGTCTAGCTGTCTCAAATCCCTCAACAACTTCACTAAAACATAATCAGATAACAATTATGAAATACAGTTCAGTTTGATAGTTTAACCAATTTTCCTTAAAAATTCTAAATACAGTCCCTTATGATTGACTGAGAAGTCTAGACTATCATCTGCAAATGTAAGTGTGGAATTGTGATAACCATTACCATACAGATGCTTTGAGTCGAGATATTTTTGGGACCTAGCATCACAAGTCTCTGCGTTTTGCTCCTATATCAAGAAATAGTATCACCATTCACCATCCCCCATTTTGTGAATTTTGTTGGTGCTGATGAGACAAAAAACTCTTGATAATAATAGTTTCTATATTAACTAAGTTC
The DNA here is from genome assembly GCA_002080025.1 of Modiolus philippinarum. Classification (NCBI taxonomy): domain Eukaryota; kingdom Metazoa; phylum Mollusca; class Bivalvia; order Mytilida; family Modiolidae; genus Modiolus; species Modiolus philippinarum. The sequence continues at coordinate 39,137 of MJUU01025114.1, forward strand.
AAACATTTGCAATAAGACTTTAATTTTCCTGTAATAAGTTGTGAAGTAGCAACAGTGGGGGTTTAAAGGGGGTTTCATGCTGATTTTCTGTCATTAAAATGAGCAAGTCCTGAAATTTAGGAATATTTTGGGGAAGGTCATCATCCTGGAAGCTTGTATTTCAGAAACCAATTTTTGCCAATTCCATTAAATTTCAACATAAAATCCCGATTTCCTGGATCTAAAAACAACCCTTTCCAGTGTCCCGAATAACATTTTCATTCCCAATTCCTGGCCTTAAAAAAGTTCCTGGATTTCAAAATAGCCAATCCTTGCATACTGAAAATGGTCTTGCCCCCTCAACAGTTGTTTGTGTGCTAACTGCAATTTAACCATATACCGGTATACCATAGAAACAAAGATATTAAAAATTCTCTCTCCAGCTAAAGCATAGACCTTACTTGTTCTGCTATAGACTTCCATCCATAATCATCAGTTCTATCACATTCATAAGTTTCTCCTAATAATGGATTAAATGGCTTTGTACTCCTGTTTAAGGTAGTTGAGTAGGATGATATCGTAAAGGCAGCTAGGTGAGCTAATTCTTCTGCTGAATTATCACATTCAGCAGCCTTGTCTAAACACCGAGAATATTCAAAGTCTTCTGATAAACGTTGTAACATGGATAGAGGCTCATTAAAATTTACCTGTAAAATAGACATAAATTGTAAGGATGATTTATTTCAACCTGCAATGGATTGTAATTAGTATAGGAGGAAATTCAATAAAATTTATTCAAACTTGCAATGAAATTTATAAAATGTACCTAGTACTGGAAGTAATCCAAGGAAATTTATTTCAACTTTATGGATTGTATGCATTTCTATACTGTATCACAAGGTATTAGCAACCAGAAGCGCTAAATATCCTTTAAAGATTGATGCATTGATTGATTGATTGATTGATAGAATGTTGTCATCAGGGCAGATATATTTCAAATTTGTACATTGTGTATGTCAAGGTCCATAGAACACAACATACAGACTTACTATAAAAGTCCAGAAAATAAAGTAATATAGAAGGGTTAAATGTAGAATAGACAATATGATTGCAATGGATAGGGCAGTTCTAATAGAAAAGGTTTGACAAGGCACATAAAGAAGCTTACACACAGAAAAAAAATGGTTGAACGTCACTTAAAAATTTCAAATAACACATGTAACTTTGTTGAAGTCATGGTGGAAGGAACTAAATCATTAAACATAACAGTGTAGTGTATATCCATATACAGTCAAGAAAAACAAATTCTACATTAAAAATCATGTGATTCTATATTTAATACACTGTGTTGTCAAAACTTAACCTGCTTTCCTTTGTCAATCTCCATAAAAACTTCAAGTGTCTAATATTGGTCCCATTACTGATGCCTTAATAATGGTCCCTCCAATGAAAACATACTAAATGGACCCGAAAATATAGTTAACAACTTACAGGCATAGGTATTTTAGACAATTCTTTTCCTATGCAGTTTTTCATTATACTCCATAAATTAAGGCTATAATTAGGCTTTGGTGGGATCAAAGGTCGCCGAAACCTTTTTTGTGTTATTGAACTGCTGGATTCTACTGAATCTGTCCGTTTAAATTCTTGACTAGCATTTCTTTTGTGTTGTGTCTTTACCACAGTAGCAACTGTAGAACTACTCTGTAATAAAAACAGAAATTTGAATATACAAAATGTATTTACAAGCTGTATAACTTGAAGAGCACCTGAAGTCTCTCAGTGAGCGTAACTAAAAAGTTACTAAAACAAATGAAATGCATTTATTTTGTTCCATATCATGACTTATTTTATCTTGAAGTGAAAGTTTGCTTGAAGATTCCACTAATGCCTGTTTTTTTTTCTTCCCTTTTTTGAATTCTGAATTCAATTAATATTGTGCATCATCAGCAGAAATATTTCTTATTTTAATTGGAGGATGTTACTTCATGTAGGTTTATATAAAAACGTTTGAACATGTATATATACGTGAGGAATGCCATGTATTTCCATTTCATTGTATAAACTGATTTACTGTAAAGCAAAAATCATTGACAATTATATTCACAGTTATAATATTAAATGTAAGTCTTTCCATGTAATTAAGAAAGGTTTCTGGGCAAAATACCAATCCAATTAATTAGATTCAGACATTCAGATTTTTGGCTTTGTGTCATACTTACATTTTGTAAATAAATTCAATTTCTGGGTACTTTTTGTGTAAACAGAATGAGACTAACAGGTTCTATTGGTATCTTAGTATTAATGTACATTGTATTTATAAATCTGACATAAACCTAAATTCAAAAATATGAAGCAAACACCAATTACAGCACATGTCTTTCTTATTGAGCTGATAATCTTAGTTGTAGAGTGAAGATGTGTTGCACTTCATTCATTGTGTAGAGAGGTTGACAAATTTGACTCCTTCATCCCTGATAAATAACACCATGTTGTCATTTTGTAAGTTTGTTTCAGCTATACAAAACTAGCAAATATAATGTCATGGAACAGATATTGTTTTAAATTTTTTTTAGAGAAATATTGACTCAATAAAGAGAATGTATTCAGTGCCCTTTTGAAAATTACAAACAGTAAATGTAATTTCAGAAATGATCAAATATAGGGTCAGGAGGCAGCTGCATAAACAAATGGGGTTGATGAGATTTCTGTATTGTCCTAGTAAGAATAAAATAGTTTTTGAATAACTAAACTGTAAAAGTACTATTGTTTGTGGGGTTTCAATTTTCATGGAATTCATGGTTCACCTTAACCACAAAATTAAGTTCGCAACAAAATGCCTTTTCCTTAGAACTTTAATGCATAGAATTGGAAACATACAATTTAAGTTCCCATGAAATAGTGAAAACATAAAAATAGATGTCCGTGAATAACAGTACTTCCACAGTATTGCATGTCTTATGCACAAACCAATTTGATGTCACAGTGATCACCCATAGAGATGTATGGACAAAGCAAAGTTTTGGATTAGAAAAAATTTAGTTAGTGGTTAGTTTTTTTTCTCATAAGTGCCTACTGACCCTTGTTTAATAAATCCTTTCATAGCACTTATAAATGCAAGCAGAAGCATTGTAATAGAACAGGCATATAATAATACTTCTATTGATCAGATCTATCTTTATAGATTTTTCGACAATAAGCAAAGAATTCCGCTTAACCAGTGCTAGGGGCCGTCTTGAACTTACTATGAGGTATGAGCAAAGCTCATTGTTGAAGGCCTCATGGTGACTTCAAGATGAAGAACAACAATAAAAGCGTTGTTCCTTTGCTTGTTTTTTACCATGTATTTGTAGAGACTTTGTCTCATGTGCATTTACTCCATATCCTTTTATTCACCATTTATAAAAATTTTACATCATATCCATGTAAATTCCAAATACAGCAAAACTTGTTCAATTGGATAATGGCATTATAGTAAATAGGATTTGCATTCAGTAAGGGGAAACTTATTATAGATATAAAAGTGAAAAATTGAAAACTGGATTTTAAAATTCTATAGCAAGTGAAGCAAAAAAAATGTGCATTGCATTTGCATTTCACTGTAATGACAGTTTTCACATGAAGGGTATATTGCTGAGGGTATATCTAAGTAAATAAATATATTCTAGAATATACAAATGTTATATGGAATATATTTATATATGTGCCTGTAGGCAAGTTAGTACTGAATTTCCAATAAATATGGGCATGTAATGCCATATAGGAAATTTAAATACAAATATTTTTAAATCTTAAAATGCATGGCTTAACAAAAGCATGTAAATTTAAATTCGCAAATAAGAAAAGCATTGTGGTACTAAAATCTATAAACAGAAAAATCTTTTAACAATGACCAAAGAATTATCCCATCTAGAGTAGTTAATAATGGTACTAATGATATGAAAATAGTATTTCAAGGTTTCTTGCTTTCTTAGAAAATATCCTGCAAAGCCCTGATGAATTTAAACTGATTTCTATCACTTTATCAGTCACACAGATTGGAAAGCATCAAGCTTAGCTAGGGACACTGGTGCTTTTGTTGGACATAGGACGACAGTGATTGTAAGAACTCTTTACCAGTTTAATTTAAGTTTGTTGACAATCCCACATCTATGGCCAGAGAAAAATGGATGTATCATTGCTCAACATCTAGCAATGAATACCGCTCATAACAGTGCTAGGGGCCGTCTTGAAATTCAATGAGGTATGAGCAAAGCTCATTGATGAAGGCCTCATGGTGACTTCAAGATGAAGAACAACAATATAAGTGATGTTACATTACTTAGATTACCATGTATTTGTGGAGACTTTGTCTCATTTGCATTTACTCCATATCTCTTCATTATTTTTTTTTAATATGCTACCAACTCCCCATTTTTTTATTCTCCTTTCCATTGAACATTAAATGGATATAAATTCTCACAGTTTTAGGTTTGAGCCGATTTAAGTACTTGCATTAATTTGGAACACATATTTATTGTAAGTGAAAATGGTGTGTAATTTCTTACTGTTACTTTCCTCATTTCTATGGTTTAGAACAAATATACAGATATACATGCAATGAAACAAACAAGCAATATGACATATTCTGATGAAAAGTAATCAATCCATGACACCAATTACCAATAAATCAAAGCATGGAATGCTGTTAAGGCAGGTTCCTGGGTATTCCAGAAGTTCTGTAATTATTACTTTTTTGCTGAAATCTTGACATTTAATTTTTTCAAGGATTAAAATCCGAAATTTTCCTTCCCGGTTTAGGTTGTCTTTTCAGTTTTTATATGGGTTGCTGGCAATTTATTTAAAACTCTATTTATTTACATTTCATTGTCTTGCTCCTCTTTGTTGGTATACGTACATGTAAGTATTCCAAAGTACAAGCCCGAGTACAAGTGTGACACTCGGTGGCTTAATTAATGTTGATATTTCCAATTTTGTCACTTCCTCTGTCAAGTCATCTAGTTCTTAAGTTTCATTATTTTTGCATATAATTAAATAACTCAATAACGAAGTCACTGTAAATTTACTATCTACATATGGGCATTTCGACAACTTATGTCTCATCAGTGCAGGCTACTGAGAATGGTAGGTTGTGCTCAGCTACAAATAACAAAACACCGAAGTTACTGTGAATAATGTAAACAGAATTTCAGCATTTTGAGTCCGACGTCGAGCACTACCACTACGTTTGTGTCCCTCTGTATCTCTATGGCGAACAAGTCAATTCATCCTCCGTGCATTAAGGCAAAGGTTAAGCCACACAACAGAAACACTGCGTGTATATGTTTATCACTCTTGCTCAAAACGTCAATCTCTTTTATCCATTTATTTTGGAATTTTGAATTGTATCTACCCTTTTCGCGGAGGCGACGCCATTTTGTCGTTAATACACAGCTGATTCGTGTTCTCGCGTAATCTCGTTAGGCGGAATGTGAATGGAACAGCCTTTGTTTACCTCGCAGGGTGTGATTGGAACAGCCAATATTTACTTCCGGTGTAACGGAAAAATATTTTTGAGAGAAAATTTTAATATCGGGAGCTTTCAGAGGCATATCGGTAGACGTGAGACCGGCTGCTAAAAACCGGTAGCCTCACGGTGAGACCGGGAGGGTTAACAACTCTGGTTACAACAGCGAAACTAGAAGTTACTATGTATCCATTCATAAAAACTGCGCGCCACAGGAAATTTTTATGAATGAACCGAATCGTGAATTTCGAATGTCAGTTTAAGTGCTCTGAGATTAAAAAAGCAAAGTATCTCTTAAAAGATATTAAATAAATACAATAAACAC
>MJUU01025114.1:45540-55667 GCA_002080025.1 Modiolus philippinarum
AGCTCCATTAGATCTATTCACATATAGAATATCAAGCCTCTTGCAATTGTAATTAACAAGCTAAAAGCAACATCTAGATTTTAAACTTTTTGACCTCTGTGACCTTGACCTTTCACCTGACCGTAATGAAATTTGCATAATGGTGTTCAGCTTTATATGATCATTACACAGGCCAAATATGAAGGTCCTATCACCTGGTTGAAAAGATAACTCCAATGTTAAAGTTTTCATATTTTCATTCAGTGACCTTGACCTTTGACCTGACCCAAATGTTTTTGGTGGATTTGTACTAAGCTTTATTAGATCTATTCACACTTAGAATATGAAGCCTTTAGCAATTGTACAGGAAAATATATATTTTGACCTTTTAACTTGTGACCTTGACCCTTGATCTGACCTAAGTATGCTGTTTAGAGTTATATAACCAATATACAGGCCAAATATGAAGGTCCTATCACATCTGGTTGGAAAAATATAGGCAATGTTTAAGTTTTAAAATTTGCACTCAGTGACCATGACCTTTGACCTGGCTGAAATTTTTTTGGGTAGATTTGTAATTAGTTTCATTAGATCTATTCATATATGGAATATCAAGCCTCTAGCAATTGTAATTAACGAGCTATAGCAAAATCTAGATTTTGACCTTTTGACCTCTGTGACCTTGACCTTTGACCTGACCTCAGTGAAATTTGCATAATGCTATTCAGTTTCATATGAACAATATACAGGCCAAATATGAAGGTCCTATCACATCTGGTTGAAAAGACATAGGCAATGTTAAAGTTTTTGTTAAAGTTTTCAAATTTGCACTCTGTGACCTTGACCTTTCACTTGACCCATTTTTTTTGGTGGATTTATATTAAGCTTTGTTAGATCTATTCACATACAGAATATCAAGTCTCTAGCAATTGACATTAACGAGCTATAGCAAAATCTAGATTTTGACCTTTTAACCTCTGTGACCTTGACCTTTGACCTGACCTTAGTGAAATTTGCATAATGGTGTTCAGCTTCACATGATCAATACACATACCAAATATGAAGGTCGTATTACATCTGGTTTAAAAGTTATAAGCCAGGTTAAAGTTGCAGACAGACAGACAGACAGACAGACAGGGCAAAAACAATAGGCCCCGATCTAAAGATCTGGGGGCATAAAAAGTATTCTTTTACCTCTTTTATTGAAAGATTGAAAGATATGACATGTCAGCATCCCAAATGAAAGTGGACATTTTCAGCTAGATTCACGTCTTCCCGGATTTGACTACCGACTTTGACATTTCCTGGATTGACTCGCTCACAGTGTTACGGGTGCTGTTAACAAAGCATGACATGCTTACCCTTCCAGATGTCACTCTCAGTTTCACTGGAGTTCACACTGTGAGTGCCTTTGTTTTGAATGTTGTGATTCTTTTTCTGTGCTTTGTATATATATCTTTCTAACATCATTGTTTTGTGTCTAATGTCATTGTTTTCCATGTTCTCGTTTTGGCCGAGTCTTTGGACTTCGATTTTTGTAAATTTCACTCCTTTGTTCCTTCGGTATTCTACTGCCGTTGTTTTATTGAAAGACAAAAGTATTCTTTTACCTCTTTTATTTACAGCTTGAACATATTAAATTTTAGTTAATAAGCTCCTCATTTTTTGGACGGAGATCGGTTGTTGATAAGGTTTTTGTAAGGAGGTTTCTTATATTCAACAGTTATTACCCTTGTTTTCCATACAAAAATGATTTCCTTTGGCTAAATAGCTAATTTTATTTTCTTTGTTTTGAGATCTTGCATTTTTATGAGCAAACATATCTGTTTTTCAATTTTGTGGCTAAAATATGTAGCATCAGAACTTTTGAAAGGAGATCAATTACTGCAACCTCAAGTCTACTGGAACCAGAACCTTGTGGGGACCAGATAGCTCAAATGATTTTAAGTCATCACAATAAATAAAGTCCAATTTATAGCTACTATTTGCCGTTTTTCATACAAGACAAAAAATAATAACATATCAGCATAGGTAACCAGCAAACAGCATTAGTGACTAAATTAATATAAAAAATAATGACTAAGAGACTTTTCATAAAACATGCATACTCCCAAATGAGCTTTACACTTCTGAGAATGTTCAAAACAATGACAAAAATATTGTGAAAACTTTTGTCTTGTCTGCCAAATAATGGCTATGTCTGGCATTTTTATGGTATGTGATGGTTGCAATGACTGGCACAAAACAGCTCCTGTTACTTTGCTTACACAAGTCAGACAAAACATAGGTAATCAATGATTACAAAGTTCGCCTCGTTAAGGCACATTGTCACAGCAACCAAATTTTGCCGGGATGCCGACATACTATCAAAACCATGTACACTGAGAAATGGATTTAAACGCAAAACTTAACCAAAGTCACTGAAGCGTAAAATATAGGTCAAAGATACCTAATTGTCAATGATTTGGGTAGTACTCATCAAGGCAATTACTTTGATGAAATATCATTGTCGTATAATGTGTAGTTGTTGAGAAATGGACTTAAACGCAAAACTTAACCAAAGTCACTGAAGCGTAAAATGTAGGTCAAAGCCACCTTATTGTCACTGATTTGGGTAGTATTCATCAAGGCAATTGATTTGATGAAATATCATCATCCTATTATGTATAGTTCTTGAAAAATGGACTTTAACGCAAAACTTAACCAAAGTCACTGAAGCGTATAATATAGGTCAAAGCTACCTTATTGTCAATGATTTAGTTATTACTCATCAAGGCAATTAATTTGATTAAATATCATTGTCCTATATTGTCTAGTTGTTGAGAAATTGACTTAAACATAAAACTGAACCAGAGTCACTCAAGCATGAAATATAGGTCAAAGAGTCAAACTACCTAGTGAACTATGTAGTACTATCAAAGATCTACCTACTGACCTATTATCATTCTTCTATCTCTTACAGTTTCTGAGAAATGGACTTAAACGCAAAACTTAACCGGACGTACGGATGGGCGGAAGGACGGAAGGACGGACAAGGGTAACACTATATGCCCCTTCCACATTCGTGGGCAGGTCATAAAAATTGTCAGCAGAGAGTAAAACTAAATTGCCAGTCCCTTCTCTGACAAGCCAAAACATCTTTAAAGAATTCTGATGACGGCAATATCAAAGAATGGTATAAGTTTTAGTTTAATACCTGTGTGTTACTTTTTCATGTGGAAGAGCAACCTTGAATTCTTCTGCAGGGTAGTCAAAGGCATCAACAAAATCATCATCATCCTCATCAGAACCTGCTGGAGCTGGATAAAATAGAAATTCAATAAGGCATGAAAATAATATCTGTCAAATCATGTACCATGGATTTCTAATAGATGATATTTTAGTTTCAATTTGTCTGCCTCAAATCACATCCATATGAAATTTTGTCACTTGTGATATATCGTTTAATGCACTTTGATGCACTGAAAAAATGTACTGGTGAATCCAAGTACCAGAACTCGGAAATGGTCTATTGGTTTTGTCTACTCACTGGTTAGAAAATGACAATAACCAATAAGCTACCAAACAGACACTTTAACATCATCTTCTGACTGGCTGTGTGTCGGTTGTCATGGGTGGAGCAGGTTATGCTTATACTTCAGGTGCATCTAACAACTCTCCTGTTTTTTAAGGGTTCACGGTCAGTAATTTATTTTTAGAGTATTTGTATTGTTCTGTTTGTTAAATCCCAGCCATTTCCCATTTACTCTATATTGTCTCTGTGTGTGATCCTTCTATTGCCATATATTCTGGAATTATAATTATTTGACTGTTGCTTTGGAATTCATTTGGAAGTTAAGATTTCCTAATCAAAACCCTTCTTGGCACTTCTGGAAGAGTTTAACATTAATTGAACCCTAACCTTAGGAGTTACTTTTAGTTGATAAATATTAATTCACTTTATATGTATTGGTGGCCACAATAATCTTGGGTCGCTGCTCTTGTGGCCATACTGACTGCTATCCTTTGTTAAATTTTGTATGTTTTAGATGCTAATCATTGTAATTATTACAAATCAATGTATTAAATTTATTTGTAATTGTTCAGCTCGTTATGGGCGTCATGATTGACAATAAAATATATTCTATTCTATTCTATTCATAAATAGTTATGAAAAGTCAATCATCTGCTTAAACAAACAGTTTGATCCATATTCAGAGATAACACTTTTTTAGATAAGGAAATAAAAAAGATGTCTTTCAATAATGCTTGAGATTCATATACATTTTTTATCAGGCTCTCTTGATTTTAAGATTTTGAAATTGCTGTCTCATATTATAGTATAATAAAATAAAACAGATTATATGAATCTAACACCGGTGAAAAGGCAAGATCAAGAAATCTCAGACACCCAAGGGTAAGATTTCAATATTTCTCTGACGAGGCTTGCCGAGTCAGAGAACCATTGAAATCTTACCCGAGGGTGTCTGAGATTTCTAAATCTTGCATTTTCAACAGTGTTTGATTTTTTTTCTCACTTTTGTAATCACAAACTACGATTTATTCACCACCATGTCGTTCTTGTCATCCGTCGTTCCTTAGCGACGTCAGCGACGTCAAAATACGTTGCTTGGTAAATTCTGTCTTGTACCTGGGGGTACAAGACAAGGAAATCTCACACCGCTAAAAATAGGAACTGTTCTGTCTCAAAAGTGAGAAAAACAGATCAGTACCTGTTTCTTTGCCAATCTTGACAGATTTAAGAGAATTTTTGGCTTGGACTTCTAGTGATACTTGGTCTTTAGCTAACTGTTCCACCATATCTTCTAACTTCATTCTTTGTTCATGTTCATAATCAAATAGTTTTTGTATCCTTTTTGTCTGAGATTGGGCAACTTCTAAATATTCTGTACATGCCTGTGGGTATATAAGACATAATTTCATTACATGTGCACATGTTGCTGAATATTACTTACATGTTTTTAATTGACTACTAAGCAAGGTTGTTGAAAAGTGTTAGTTTGATCAGTTTGACAGAAAAAAATGACATGTTCAACAAAAATGCCCCACAAGTTGACAGATATATGTTCCCAATACGATAATCCACATTTTGTTTCTATTTCTACAGAAGATCATTCTGCTACATATAGTTGTTTTCATATTAGGAGCAGTATGGTTTTATAGATCGTTACAATGTCTCTGTTTTGCAAATGAGAAAAAAACATTTTTTCATAGATATACGAGTTCTAGCTTGAACTGTTTTCATAGGTCCCTTGGGTGTTCGAGCCATCAATGTCTGACTGTATTTACATTGTGTATGCAAATTTCTGTTTAACTTAATCTCAGATACCTGCACACGCTTGTGTGCATGAAAATGTTCACAAGAATCGATACATATTTACTCACATTTATCATAGCATTAGATGTTATTCTAAACATGGTGGCCCTCTCATTGACAACTTTAGCCTTACTTCCATGGTCCGTTACTATATCCATACTCTCTAATTCAGACAGAGCTCGCTGTAAAGCACTACCATGTTTTGCTATTAGATCATTACATGTCTTCATATCCTCCAACTTTGACAAGAGTAATTTGACTGTATTTTGTAGCTCATTTCTATCTGGTTGTGATTCCTCTTCCTCATCACTTTCTGTAATATAAAATACAGGTAATGTAACTTTAGGCCTGACTTATTACATAATTATATAAACAAGCAAAACAGACAAAAAATTAATTAAAAAAATTTTGACTTTTTTTTGGTCAAAAAGAATTTGAGTTGGCAGGTATATTTTTGGGTAGGTAGCATTTGGAAAAACAAAACTATGTTTTTTAATTTGGCCATTTTTTATTTCAGCCTTGTTATTTGCCCTTTCTTCTGCTTTTAAAGCAATCTTCATCTTATAAAATTAGAGTCTTAATTTTGCAAATTCTATATACGTTTATCACTGACATGTTTTACAATTCACTTATTTCTGTACTGTTAGATCTAAAAATAGTTTAATTCAAAATCTTAACTTCCTTTGAAAATTTCATGACTCATCTTTATCTTTTATGTTGGAATCATAGTAATGCAGAGTGAAAAATTAAGTAATAGATGGGACTATTTGGCCAAATGCATGACTTTTTAATGATTCTAAACTAAAATTCAGAACATGAATAAGGTATTTCAGAGGTAAGTTCAATTACATTTAATTAGAAAATAGTTTTTACCTACTCAGTAGAAATGCTGTGACAATCTTAAACATTTTAATCATTGCTATGTATACACTCAACAAATAACATTTCTGCTTCAATTTATATATACAAGGAACTTAGCTGTTCAGTCAGGGAAAAACCCAACCTCATTTTAATGGAAGCCATCAAGATATAAAGTTAATGATACATCAGATAGTATACATGTATCTTTCACTAACACAACCTTTACACACATACAACTATAGCTACATGAACAGGAAACAACAATTCAGGATATATTTTCCTGTGTCAAGGTCATGTAATTTGACCTGTAAATCAATAGTATAAAGTGAAAGTCATGATAACTTTAAAGTTTCAATTACATACATACATGGATGTCAGAATACTAAAGGAAATACAAGTTGAAGGGACTTGCAGATTACATATCTAAATTATTACAAGTATGTTTTCTGGGGGTGAAGTGAGCATTCTTACCATTCTGACCTCATGTTTATCCATGTATACTGATACTATATTGATATATTTTTACACATTTAAGGGCCAATTTTTCTTGAATTGTGCCACTCTGCCTTCAATTGCTACATATGTAGCTATAGGTTTGCAAGAAATAATAGTTATTTTATTGTTACATATGGTGGTTGTGACCTAATTTTCTCCTGGTGCTGACAATCATAGATGAATACACATGCAAAGCTTGACTTCTACAATGTATAGTATGATACGATATTGATAGGGGGCCCAATATGTTACTAGCCCCTGTGTATAGTTACTGAGGAATAAACTTGTATGTACATTGTATACTTGAATTTGTGTGGATAAATCAGAATCAAAGCCTCGATGGAGCTGAATCTCGAAACCCTGAAAATCTACATGTGGCAAAACTTCGTAGTCATCCAAAGAACTGTTGCATACGTCTGCATGTATTGAGTTATTCCGTAATACGTGAAAATAATCGGATTGTGTGATTTCGCATGTCACTTTAATTGCTATATATATAAGCAATACACTGTCACAGGTAAACAAATGTTATTTTCATCTTTGACAAATAACTGCGCAACAGGTTTGTTGATTCGAGATGCAATGTAAAAAAAATGAGTAATTTGATGAACATGCATATTGTTTTCAATTTAACATAACAACACCGTATTCAACTCAAGAAAATTAAGAAATATAACTTAAAAACACAATGTAAACGATTTTGAAAGAAACTTGCGGAACTATATTTTATCGGAAGCACGAAGATCATCTATAGAGCTGCTAATAGGCTTGAAGCCTCACATGATTTTTTCTTGTCATTTTAAAATCTCTCCAGCCATTTCATGGCTTCAAGATAAAAAGTAGGTCACAGTGACCTTACTTTTATTGGAGGTTGTTAGGAAATGCAAGAAGCACCTTTATGCAAACTTTGATGATCAAATTAACATGTATAATGTAAACTTAAATGATCATGAAGATGCTTTTTGGTACTCAAATTGTTGCCCTCAAATTATTTTAGACAAACCTAAATTGTTGGCAAAACAATTCCCTGTTGTCAGGAATTTCTCAGTAATGTTATGTTTCTTTTCCCGCCAGTAATGTAATTAACTTATAGAATGTATGGGCGACTTAGATCGCTAGTAACGTTAGAACAGTAAAGCTATGTTTTAGAAAGCTCATCATATTAAAAATATCTTCGCCACAAACAGAAGCCTTTGCTACACCCATGTTGTGATGTATGATCTTTAATTTTCTTAGATATGATATACTTGTGCATGAGATTATATGTCATGTGTAAACTTTGTTTATATTTGATATCTAAATTTCTGTAAATTCAAAAACCTAAGGTTTAGCTCTTTCCATCATAGTTTTGTAGTTAGCTATATTTGATATGACTGATTATTCCAATATCACTATGCATTTTAAACATCTTTTTTTAACTGTAAATTTCCTATCTTCAGGGGTTAAAATTTTTTTCAGAACCTTACTGGTCCAGGATTTGTAGCTCAAAGAAATTCACTGGTCCTGACCAAAATTTCAGTGGTCCGTACAGACTTGCCCAAAATTTGAAGTAAGTCCGAGACCATGATTTTTTTTCATTTCCCATAGGGTAACATATTAACTTTTATCAAGGATTAAATAAAAATTATATATTTTTATCTATACCAATTCATCCTTTGACTGGTATCATATATAAAATTCACAAACTTCTACTAGATCCCTTTTCCTTGACAGCCAACAACATTAAAGTACCAAAATTGAAAAGTCCAGAGAGTTCAGAAGATAAAAAAAATTCCCTACTCTCTCTACCTGTTCATATAATAATGATTTTTGTGATATAATACATTTGAAGCCTGTTCTTGCCCTGAGCGTAGAAAAAAATAGAGAAATTCATATAAATGACCAAAGAAAAAATGCACCAAAAACGCTAGGAACAATATTCGAAGGACAATGAGAACAGGCAAGAAGAAAACTGAATTCGGGCCTGGATGTCATATTACTACAGTTACGATCGGTCATTACTTACAAACGTTATAAGTAACTTACGACCAACGTTACGACTCACGACTTTTGATAAAAACCACTGAACACGAAATGACATCATGTTGATCAACATTTAGTTTTACGCTTGTATCATTGATAGGGATTTCCCGTTGCTGTCAAGCGCATAGAAGATCAGTCTACAATGCACTTGGAAGTAAGGATCAATCTATATATGTTTTCAAAGTTTATAATTGAGTTGGATCAATGAAAAAGTAAACAACATGAAACGTGAAGTAAATCATTTCCTCTAATTTTTCACTGGTCCATCGGACTTTTTGAATGGTGTTATGCACTGGTCCGTAGTTTAAATTCCCAGGTCCCAGACCTCGGACCAGTGGATTTGTTAACCCCTGATCTTTTGGTGCTGCTGATTAGGAATTATTTTCTGAAATGGCTATACAGCTCATTACAATAAATTGCAGTTGGAGTTAACATATGTTTTATGGTCTCATGTTCATTTACTCGATATCCTTTCATAAAATATTTAAACTGTTGCATGATTTTCCTAGATATACTGGTACATGTAGCAGCACTTCAAATACTATACCTTGGTATGTGAAATTCATTGATAAAATGAAATGCCATCATCAGCATAACTTTAAACGGTATTCCTCTCATTTCAAACAAATACATGCATGCAAAAAAAGAAAATTAATAAAACTAAGAAATTAATCAACTAAATTTACCTGCATCCTGCATTTTAACTGCTTCAGCCTTGGCCAGTTCTAAGGCTGTTACCCATCGCTGTCTCTCTACCTCAGATGTAGCTTTTAAATAGTAGGTAGAAGAACCACTGTTGGAGATCACTATTGTATTGGAATCCTCTGTATGTATGAAAGCATTGGCAAGATTTATAGTTCCTCTACATGTGTGGGCCATCTCTGCCTGGTTTCTGTTTGAAAAATGTCAAAATATTGTTAGGGAATTATAGAATGTATTCATGGTAGTGGTAAAAAAAAATAGATGTTGTCGGAAACGACAGCTATCCCCACACTCCCTGTTTGACACAGAAAACAGTTGTTATACACCCTTGGCATATTTTTTTCATTATTTTTTAAAATCTACCTATTGATAGTCATTATTGTTACTAAAAGAATTCTAGGATATATGGTTGCTAAGTAGAATTCCAAAAAATAAGTGGTCTTTGAGACTTTCAGGAAATTTACCAAAATTGGAATCAAATATTTTTGAAATCCAATTTATGAAAACGTTTGTCCTAAACTACACAAACATTTAAAGTAGAATTCCAAAAAATAAGTGGTCTTTGAGACTTTCAGGAAATTTACCAAAATTGGAATCAAAAATTTTTGAAATCCAATTAATGAAAATGTTCATCCTAAACTACACAAACATTTTAAGTATGGTTGCTAGGTAGAATTCCAAAAAATAAGTGGTCTTTGAGACTTTCAGGAAATTTACCAAAATTGGAATCAAATATTTTTGAAATCCAATT
>MJUU01025114.1:58391-79564 GCA_002080025.1 Modiolus philippinarum
AGATTTTTGAATGCAGTTTCCAAACTTAAGCCTAAGTTAATCTACGTTCCCTGCTGGCAGCTATTTAACATAAAACTTTGAAGAGGGTCACATAAGGACTATCATATCAAAATTCTACTGAAATTGTTCAAGCAGTCTCAGAGGAGAAGATCTTTTTATGCATTTCCCACTGGGTCCAATGTTAAACTATGTTTTGCTACTGGTGGCCATGTCGGAAGACGGATCAGCACCAAAGTAACAAGCTTGGTCAAATCAAAATCTCACAAGTTTCATTTATGCAATGTTTAAATTGAATCCATTCAATGGTTTTCCATGATATCTTTGTATGCATTTCCCCATTGCTGGCAGCCATGTTGGATGATGGATCAGAACTGAAGTAACAACACTTGGTCAGCTTCTCATAAGCAAAGTTTGGATTACGCAGTTCTCTAGAAGAAGATCTTTTGTTAACCTAAGTTCACAGCTGGTGACACTTGGTCAGCACCTGACAGGCATCATTCATGTCATGTTTGATTTAAATCCATTTAGCAGTTCTCTAGAAGATCTTTGTGTGCATTTCCCATAGGGTCCAATGCTGTCCGCATGTAAGATGACAGATTGGCACCAAAGTAATAACACTTGGTCAGCACCTCATAAACATCATTCATGCCATGTTTGGTTCAAATCCATTCAGTGGTTCTCAAGAAGAAGTTCTTTGTATGCATTTTCCCATTAGGTCAAATGGTAAACTAAATTCCCCGCTGGCGGCCATCTTGGAAGCGGTTGGAAAACTTGAATGTGTTCAATAAAATATAGTCCTTAACATGCTGAACATTTTTGCATTTTAAACTTGACCTCTATCTCAAAGCGTTTTTGAAATATAGGACATAAAGTAAAAAATCACGAAAAATTTGACCAATAAAGGACCACAACTCATATATAGGTTATAGTTTTTTCAATAAAAAATAAACATCAAAATTTTGAAAATTTTACGGAAAAAGGGCAATAACTATTAGACGGGTTGTCAGATTTTCTTCAAAATTTCAGCATGGGTAGATCTTCTCATGCTGATCATTTTGACTCCTGCCCGAATTTTGATATCTGTAATGGTTTTTGAATTATTTGCCAAAAACTGTAATTTACCCCTATGTTCTATTTTTAGTAACGGCAGCCATGTTGTTTGACCTAAGACATACAAAATAACAAATTTGAAACTAGATACCCTAGTGATGATTCAGTTAAAGTTTGGTTCCATTTGACCCAGTGGTTTCAGAGGAGAAGATTTTTGAAAGTGAGCTAACGACGGACGGACGGACGCCAAGTGATGGCAAAAGCTCACCCTGGCATAGCCAGGTGAGCTAAAAATTGAACGTAGATAAAAATGGGGCGGGTGGGGATGAGAATCTATTAATTAAATTGATGTGGCCTTACTGTAAAATGCCAAAAAAAGTTTCTTAAACGTTAAATAGATCGGCCCAAAAAGCCATGCGACCATAGATTGTCTTGTCACAGGTATTTGTTACCTTAATTATATTATCAATGTATGGTCGACTGAGACATCCCTTGCTTGCATTTTTCAGTAGACCCTACAATGATAGTATAACTACGGAAGCAAATCCCTGTGGCCAACAGGTAGCAAGTTTCACTGACAGCGTTTGACAAACAATGTTCAGCCATTTGCAACACCGGACTGGTTTCCAAAATCCGTTTATATTATTGTACCCGTAGAACACACTGGTTACTAGAAGTCCGCAATCCAATGAAAAATGGGGACTCTTCCGTATGTTTGGCTTGCTATATATAAATGTTTACAAACTGAGGTCAAGTTTATTCACGGAAAAAAAATACAGTGAAAATTACGGTTGTTGTATTTTTTGTATACTGGAAAAAGTAGTCGGTGGCCAGGGTACCAGGCCAGTAGATGTCGAATTTCGGCGGCAACCGGCTTCAAATGAAAGCCCTGCCAATGGGGTCTATAGTTTAGCTATGTTCTCCATTAACAGTTAACACCCATGTTTTTTATCTGATCCTATTGAAATGAGTAATTTTTGCAAAGGACCTTCTATACATTTAGTCAAATTTGCTTGAATAGTTTCAGAAAAGATGATAGAAAGGATGGTTTTCTCATACCATATGCATACCAGGCTCCAATGTCAAACTATGTTCTGCACTGCAGGCGGCCATTTTTTTATTCGATCTAAATGAAATGAGCAATTTTTGTAAAGTACCTTTAGTACATCATTCCTGTAAAGTTTGGTTGAATATGCATCAGCAGTTTCAGAAGAGAAGATGTAAATGTTATTTTCCCCATAGGGTCCAATGTTAAACTAATTTCCATGCTGGCGGCCATGCTTTCTATCGGATTGTAACAAAATGAGCAATCTTTGTAAAGGACCTTCCATACACCATTCCTGTAAAGTTTGTTGAATTTGCTTCAGCGGTTTCAGAGGAGATTTTTCCCATAGGGTCCAATGTTAAACTAAAATCAGTGCTGGCGGTTATGTTTTTTCGAATCTGAACAAACTGAGCAATCTTTGTTGAGGACCTTTAGTACATCATTCCTGTAAAGTTTGGCTGAATTTGCTATAGTGTTTACAGAGCTGAAGATGAAAATGTGATTTTCCCATAGGGCCTAAAGAAAAAATTCCGTGTTTCCAGTAGCCCAACCGAGCCTTTTTCATATCCAGTCTTCACAAAAAATAAAAAAGTGACATCAACCGACCAACATTGACCGACCCCGTTTTTGTTTACAGGTTACCACGATATGCCGCTATTAGAACTATTTAAACAGATTATTCTTTCAAGAAGCTAAAACTGTTCAAAACTGTCATTCAAACATACTTTGGAGGTTAAAATCCATGAAAATCACCGAAGATTACTTCAAAACAATGTGACCAGCCCCATTTTGGGTTTATAAAAGTAACTGCGGATCGGACTCGGGAAAATCATGTTAATTTTCTGGATCAGGTTGACGATGTACTAAATAAAAAAATAAAACATTTTTCGACCTACCTACACTAATTTTTTTTAGTATGTTACCGGAAACATGGAATTTTTTTTAGTCCTAGGGTCCAATGTTAAACTATGTTCCGTGCTGGCCGCCATGTTTTTTGTCAGATCAGAACAAAATGAGCAATCTTTGTTAAGGACCTTTAGTACATCATTCCTGTAAAGCTTGGTTGAATTTGCTTCAGTAGTTTCAGAGGAGAAGATGAAAATGTGATTTTTCCCATAGGGTTCAATGTTAAACCTAGTAAGTTCCTTGCTGGCGGCCATGTTTTTTGCCAAATAAGAACGAAACGAGCAATCTTTGTAAAGGACCTTTAGTACATCATTCCTTTTAAGTTTGGTTAAATTTGCTTCAGTGGTTTCAGAGGAATAGATGAAAATGTGATTTTCCCAAAGGGTCCAATGTCAAACTATGTTCCGTGCTGGCGGCCATGTTTTTTGTCTGATCAGACCAAACAACGACAAAATGAGCAAGGTTTGTTTATGACCTTTAGTATGTATCATTCCTGTAAAGTTTTGCTGAATTTGCTTCAGTAGTAGATGAAAATGTGATTTTTCCCATAGGTCCAATGCTAAACCTAAGTTCTGCATGTTGGCCATGTTTTTTGTCGAATCGAAACAAAATGAGCAATCTTTGTAAAAGACCTTTAGTACATCATTCCTGTAAAGTTTGGTTGAATTTTCTTCAGTGGTTTCAGAGGAGAAGATGAAAATGTGAAAAGTTAACAGACGACAGGCACCAAGTGATGGCAATAGCTCACACTGACCCTTCGGGTCAGGTGAGTTAAAAAGTTTTGACGTGGCTACATTTTTGGAGGAGCGGCTTGAGAAACAAATAATTTTTTTTAAATAGCTTTGGAAGGTACATGTACAACCACCTCTTGTGTTGGAAGTTTTGCAAACCGACANAGTATCTCATATAGGTTATTGCTTGATAACTGGTATAAGTTATTTAAAAAAAGTCAGTTTCTCATAGTAACTCATTTAAGTGATTTTGGTGATAACTTATTTAAGTTGTACCCCTGACTGTTCATGGTCTTGAGTTCTTTGTAATGAAACCTTATGGGAAAAATGCCTTGCTTACTTAATTTTGTGCTTTTACCAAATCACGAAATTCATGAAAATTGGAACCCCGCGAACAATAGAATTTTCACAGTATTGCAAACCCAGATGTACTGTAAATTGCCAAATGGTAAAAATCAAGTCTGTCTGGCAGTATTTTTGGGCATACCAGAACGAACATTTGACAAAAATTTTACCTCGATCTCAGTATTTGTAGTTTTGATCTAGCAAACTTTGTTTCTGTCTGGTTGTATTTTCTTAGTTTCCAGGACAAATGTCTAGCAAGTTGTCAAAACTTTTATGTCAGTGTTACCGGAGAGAATGAACCCGGGACCTCTAGGGCTCTAGCACTACAGCCAGCTGCTAAAGAAAAATTCCGTTCGCTCAGTTGATTTCTACTGGCTATATAACTACTACCTACTACAACAAAGGTAGGCTGTCCTGTCACATCTGCAAATCTTTCAAAAGTCATTTTCGATTTGACTTCAGGAAGTCCATGATGTAAAAAGTTGTTTTCTGACTTTACATGCTTAAAGAAGTCAAAGATTTGTATTTGGTTAACAACAGCTATTACAATACTTTTCTATTCATTTTTTACTGAATACTGATAACTTTTATGCATACCGTTATACATACTGCAGCCAAACTTTCCTTATAGTGGTCACTTTAAATAAGCAGCCACTTTAATTTTTAGGCCACATCTTTTAGTTCTCTACACATTACTTTTTATGTAAAATGACCTTGATCACAAAAAAATATAAAAATAAAAAGCAAGATAATAAAAGATATGATGGTTAAGTCAGTTATATTAACAACAGATAATTCAGTTTATTGTATGTTGTACAATAGAAGACCCTTTAGCACCCTATTCGAATTCAAGCACCTTGTAACTTCTTGTTTCACACCTGGTAAGATTTCTGGCTTTTAAACTAAACTTGAAACAGGTTTAACCATTCTTGCACATAGGAGTTTCCGCGAATCCAATATTAGTGACGTCACAAAATCTAATTTACATATGCAAATTAACATTTTTGGTTGGCAAAGCCGAATAATTATAATTATGTAGCAGTGGAATAGAATTTTTAATCTTTGATAACTTTTTTATTATATGCACGATTTTGGATCTGTAAAATGCATATTAAACATGAGATATTCATATTTTTTCTACCGATTTACTTTTTAATAAAAATCAGTGAAAATAGACAAATATTTTTTCATGTGAATTTCAAAAATGTGAAAGTTTCGAAAAATTATATGGTTTACAAAATACACTAATTCTATATATATTAAAATTAAAAAGCTGAAAATTGTTACATCCTGTTAAAGTCTAAACATTCCATAATTGAGATCAAAAAGAATTATCCATTTATCTTAAATAACAAATTCTCACCAGATAATTGAAAATGACATTTTTATGACCCTAATCAGTGACTACGATTTCTTGCCAACCAAAGGTAATTTTTCAAGCTTGTGACGTCACGGCGGAAACTCCTATAGCGAATTTTAGAGCTTATGTTATGTGTTTTATCTTATATCGACTTTAAATAAAGCTTTTGACTTTTGTGGTGAAAAGTGCCATTCAACTGAATTAAATTGGCCAGATTAAATTTCAGCAACCCTTACTTTTACTTAAAACTATCCATCAAAGGCCAAGGAGGGGTCACTTCCTATATAGAGAGGTATATACAGACGTGCCGCTGGAATGGGCCTGTTTTTTGCAGTTGTCAACTATATGAATGGGTAGTAATTTTTGACATCATGTATATCAATGGGTCATAAATTAGCCACAAATGGCCAGAATCTCTCACTGGTTGCTGTAATTAATCAAGTATATATATTATATGATGTTTAAGAACATTCCTACTGTGAAATTAATGGCTTTCTGACTCAGATTACACATTTTTACTATACAGTTGGGTTGCTTATTTTTGAAATTTACTATATGAATGGGTCGATATTTTGTTGGGGAAACTATATGAAAGGGGGGTATTTTCAAAATGCCAGCGACAGGCCTGTACCCAATTCCACCTGAAGTTACCCCCCCCGTGAGATACATATACCAACTAAAACTAAGTAGGAGCTAATAGTTTATATCTGGCTATCTATTATCTTATGTCCACCCATGGTGCTAATTTCTAATGGCTGAATTTTACTAGGTCAATAGATTATATTTTTTCTATACCTGGCAAGAGAGTTCTCAATGACCAGTTGTTATAATGTATTTTACGAAAGGATATGGAGTAAATGATCATGAGACCATAATACATATGTTAACTCCAACAATTTAAATGAGCTGTATGGCTATTTCAGAAATTAATTCATCATCAGAAGCACTAAAACCAAAACATGGGAAATCCATACTTTCAAGCATAAAACCAAACACTTGTTATGTCATAAAAATTTTCTCGATACCCCATGTGTCTTTTATTTTGCAATGGCGGGTCTGAGAAGGGGGTAGAGGGGTCAAATCCTTCATTTGTTGAGGGTTTTCAAATTTCCTGCAGAACTAAATAATAAATTACCAAAAAATCACATGAAATCAATTTTCGCCAACAATCCGTGAGTTAATCACCAAGAATTATAATAAGTATCGACCGACGATTCACACAGGATTTCAGATTTCTTCTGAAAGAACCAATTGCAGTATTTTATGATAAAATGCATACTTACTTTTTTCAGAATACCCCTTCCTTATAATGAACTGTAGCACAGTTTTGTTTACAGCTCTAACTTGTCATGCGCAAACAGTTTTGAAATATTGACTTTTTAAATTATCAAAACATAAAGAAACATATATTCATTCAACCAAATACAAAGGCTCGTTGTATCTATTGATCGGTATGTACCATCCGGTGCATTTTGCAATATAAATAGATTTATGGAGTTTTAAAATAATTATGTAAATGCCATCAATTATATTGCACAACAAATTTGTTTTGCGTCAGTGCACGTAATGTATAATACAAAGAACTGCATTGACGGATCCAGAGAAAGGTCCGGAGGTTTGAACCACTCTTTAAAAAAAAAATAAATAAAAGAAATATGAAATTTCGTGCAAAAACTGACAAAAAGGCAAGTTAATCAACTGGATCCCCATTTTTCAGACAGACTGGATCCACTCATAATTTGTACACTTAATGACAAAACGTTAACAAAATCATAATCAGTACGGGAGTACTTGTATTTATAGTTTTCATAACGAGAAAGAAATGTATATCGATGGATATCACTTAGAGTTATGTAATTTCAAAATATATTAAACGAGCCTTTGGCGAGTTTATAATATTTGAAATTACATAACTCTAGATGATATCAATCGAATTTTTCTCGTTATGAAAACTATAAATACAAGTACTCCCGTACTGATTATGATTTTGTTAACGTTTTGTCATTAAGTGTACATGAGTGGATCCTCCGATATCTTCGGGTTTTATCCATTTAAACAAGGTTAATTTTTTTGTACATGGATCATATTTTCTTGGTCATATGTCACTTTATATTGCATAAAATATACAATATATGAAATTTCACAAACTTACAATTATATTTTCATATATTTAAAGGCATATTAACAGAATAGAATTTTCGAACATTAATAGCTTGGTACATAACGAACAAAGTCACAGTGATACAACGAAGGTGAATAGCAGTTATCTCCCCTCCTCCGCTTTCTGACCAACTCTTGATTTTGGCTACGGGAAGTTTGGTTCTTTTCCATATGAATATAGATGGAAGCTTTGTAGCCATGCCTCAAAATCTAATATGAGAATCGGCTTCCAAAAAAAAAAAGAATATATACCATTATCTATTTGACAGGATTATATTTAAAATATAACCACAATAATCGTGTTTCACCTGCATACTACAATGAGTGGGGGACAGAGGGTGTTCTCCTTTCTCCCGCCCCTTTGCTCTTCTCTCTGTTCTCCCGGTCTCCCTTTCTTTTTCTTTTCTCCCTCTTTTTCCCTTTTTCTTTAATTTCTACCTCCTTTTTTCCCTTCTCCTGTCCCCTGTCCTTTCTCCCATATTACCCTGTCCGCCGCCTCGGCAATGACACATGAACATCAGTGTTAACTGCGTGTTACGTAATTGTTAGTACCTGGTAAATATGCATTAGCCTTGATCTTTGACCAAGTATATCGGATATTCTTCTTCAAAACATTATAAGTCCCTATAAATATTTCCTGGTCTTTCAGTTTTTATTTCGCATAGATAATTTTTTAATTGTTTGCATCGTATATGTACAAGGAAAAATGAATACTTAATAATAATTGGATACTCAAAGATAGGGTCAAATCCGAATTTCAATTGTTAATCTGCTGGATATCCTTGTTACGTAACGGCTACAAAAAAAAATTGCACCAGATAATACTGACACGAAATCGATGGTTAGGCACCACAGCGTACCAGCAAATATTGTGAGGGGGGAATAAATATGCTTAAGGGGGGGGTTATACTTTTGGGTGTTTGTTTGGAGAAAAGGTAATTTTGCACATTATTCAAACGCAAGTATATATGTAATAATGCTATATACCACGGAACCTTGCAATAAATAGGCTACACGATGAAAAAGAGAATAAAGATCCACAAACTGTAGTTACTACGAACACCTCGAAATAATTTCAAACTTTCGGGTGAAAAATGATATTTTCAAAAAATTTACCTTGAATCATTTTACTTGTTCACATACAATTAAAAAGTACAATTTCACCAAGACTGTGTCACCCCAAAATGCGTGCTTTCATCGTTTCTCGAATATTTCATACTTTTGGTATGTATGACCGGGGGGAGAGTCATATATCATTCCCGGAGGAGCATATTCATATATTTTTGCTTTACTGTTATATAGAATGCACCTGCATGAGAGCAAAAACACGATGCAGTCTACAAGAATGACACCAGTGACTCAATGTGTATTTAACATACAATTTTTATACACGAATTACGACTTTTAAAGATAAATTCCTCTGACGAAATTATCGGGTAATCATTTGCCACAATCGACGAAAGAAGTCATTGCGTGTTTCAAAAAGGTTCTAGTATCAAAGACTCTGCATAATATGTCTCTGCCCTCTCGATATATGCCNCCCCCCCCCCCCCCGGTCACACATACATGTACAAATTTGTAAAATATTTGAGCAATGATGGCAACAGGTAATTTTGAACGACAGTCTTCTTGAATTTGGGTTATTGAATGCACCGGTTAGAAAGGTAAAATTTTAGAAAATATCATTTTACACCCGAAAGTTTGTATTCGGAGAAACTACAGTCTATGGATATCATTGTGTAGCCTATTCATTGCTGGATTCCGTGGTATATAGCATTATTAGATAACTGCGTTTTGATATTTAGCAAACTTGCCTTTTCTTCAGACAATCTCCGAAAAAGTGTCAAAAACTCCCCTCTAAGCATATATGCCCCCCGCAATATTTGCAGGTACGCTGTGGACACGGACCATTTGATTTTCTAGGGTGGCGGTCGGGAGGTGGAAATTTCTCAGAAAAAAAATTCTGGCCCTAATTTTTGCCCGCAGAAATTTTCTTACGAGTACCCTATAGGTTGAAAAAAAAAAATCTGTCCCTCACCCTGTCCTTTCTGGGTCAACAAAATTTCCTAGCATAGTGTCGTTGTATATTGGAAAAAATAATCTGGCAATGAAATGAGAAATTAATATAAGATTCGAAAAGTTTATGTCTGAGGGTGTTCCGCAAACACAACATAATGATCAGAGATAAATGTTGTATATCATTTATGGCAATAAAGTTTTTGTGTTTTGGTACTCCGGCGTTTTTCCATGCCTTAAACTTGAAGAGAATCCAATGTTTAACTATACTCCGCTGATGGCCATCTTGAGTGAGATACGGAACTGCAGGATCCTAATAATTTTGGAAAGCATTTTGGCTCTTAATGGACTAGCAATTTCTATGATCTTGAATGTGTTTTTTCAACAGTCGGTGATAAACTATGTTCTCTCCCGATGGCCATCTTGGGTGAGTTACCGACCTACCGGACAACTTTTTTTATAAGGGAACATCTAAGGACCACTGTGGCTAAGTTTAGTTCTAAGTAGGTTAGGAGTTTCTGAGTTTTCCTGAAGATCAAATGTTAAACTGTATTTTCTACTTGCGCCCATTTTGGATGCGGTAAGGCTTGTTTGGTACCTTTTTGGAAGAGAATACCCGAGGACCATTTTTGCCAAAGCTGGATCTAATTTGACTAATAATTTCTGAGAAAATCTTCAAGTGTCTTTTCCAATACTGTCCTATGTTAACTATGTTCCCCGTTATAGGCAACAAGGATGAAATACGGTCATACCGGCTACATTTTAAGCAGGAACCATATGAAAGGACCATTTAAGAAAAAATCCATGGCAGGTATATGGTTATTGGAAATTTAACCATGGGCTGGGCCTTTATATTCGAATTTAGCGAGGGGTTAAATTTACGAATATAAAGGCCCAGCCCATGGTTAAATGACAATAACCATACATCTGCCATGAATTATTTCGATTCTAATATGACAGAAAACGGAATTTTCCATTCTGAAGCGACCTTAGAGAAGGCGGATTTCCAGTTTCCATTGCTGTCTGTGTCTATGACGTAACAATACACAATCTGACGTTGTCAAACAGATGCAAGTTCAAAATCCAAATCGAAAGCAAAACAATACGCATTAACGTGTCTGAATGGCATGATTAAGTTATAAAATATACATAAGGTTTATTTCCTTCATAAACTAAGACAAACGAAATCAAAAACATGTTTTTTGTGTCCCTGTTACTCTTATTCCGATACAATTTGCGCATGTGCGAAATATATGGTTATCGAGTATTATACTGGTTGACGATTAACTAGAGCCATGTAAGAATTAAGAAATAATTCATGGCAGGTATATGGTTATTGGAAATTTAACCATGGGCTGGGCCTTTATATTCGAATTTAACCCTGAGCATTAGCGAGGGGTTAAATTTACGAATATAAAGGCCCAGCCCATGATTAAATGACAATAACCATATACCTGCCATGAATTATTTCGATTCTAATATGACAGAAAATGGAATTTTCCATCCTGAAGCGACCTACGAGAAGGCGGATTTCCCGTTTCCATTGCTGTCTTTGTCTATGACGTCACAATACACAATCTGACGTTTTCAAACAGATGCCAGTTCAAAATCCAAATCGAAAGTAAAACAACACACATTTACCTGTCTGAATTGCATGATTAAGTTGAAAAATATGCTTAACATTTATTTCCTTCACAAACTAAGACAAACAAAATCAAAAACATGTTTTTTTTTGCGTCACTTTCACTCTAATTCCAATACCATTTGCGCATGTGCGAAGTATATGGTTATCGAGTATTATACTGGTTGACGATTAACTAGAGCCATGTTAGAATGTTGCTTAGATTGGTTCTAACTGGACTACTTAGAAGATCTTTGAATGTTTTCAATCGGGTCCAATGTTAAAACCTTGTTCCCTCGATGGCAGTCATCTTAGACGAGATACGGACCTGCCGGCTACCTTTTCTAAGGACCACTATGGCTTTTCCAAAAGATCCCTATATACGTTAACCATGTTCCCTGCTGGTATCCAATTAGGATGAAATACTGAAATTTGGGTTACATTTTTAGCAGGGGCCATTGAGTAGTTTCTAAGAAAAAAAATCTTGTGATATTCAAAGGGTCTAGCTATTTTCCCTGCTGGCAGACATCTTTGACGGGGTACGGATAAGAAGACCTTAAAAGGGAATCAAGGACAATTGTGACCAGGTTTGATTCCTATTGGCCCACTGGTATCAGAGACACGGGGCCTAACCTCTACGCAATATTGTCTATTGATGAGACACAGACAAGTTCGTATTAGGCTCGGAGCGTCTCAACACAATGTAAACAAGAACGGAAAGACCGGAAAAGGTAAGAATCTACAAATGCAATAAAAGTAACGCGCTTATTCGGAGAAATGTCCTTTTATTGATTCAAAGACATTTTCAAAATAGTAAAACTGCTTGCCAATATCTTGTTTACTTTGCATAATGAATGTAAATCGCGAACACGTACAGTTTCCGAAGTCAATTTAAAGACCTAAAATATATATAAAGTAACAATTTTATACGTCTTCTAGTCATATCGAAATGGTATTCAAATATATTTGTAAATGCATTTTGGTTTATACCATAAGTAGTCTATGCTCAATGTTTTTGGAGTACAAGTAAAAAATGTGTTGATGCGTCCTAGTACAAGCCAGTAAATTAAAGGATGCATACTGTTATCCTTTCAAATAATGGGAAATTTAACAACAGGAAAAATCACATTCTTATTTTCGGAACTGTTTAATCATTGCATTTTTACAGTGCACCTTTGTATCAAATATTAGTTTGATTTAATGCATTGGTCCACACCCGAATTAAAACTACTTCCATTTTGAGGAGACCTGATGTAGCTGAAACTTTGTCCGCCATTCATGACATGTAAGCTGATAAAGCTTCTAATAACACCATTTGTATGCGCAAGATATTGCAATCTGTCCCAGTAATGAGTTGGGGATCGATTCATCTGCAGGTTATCTCGCACATACTGTAACAACACTGTCAAAAGAGGAGGTCATTGCCAATCAAAAGTCAGTTATTAGTTCCTTTGGTATGTCAGTTTATGGGGTATCTTGTGATGTTCTCTGCTTGCATTTACAGCATTTTATTACATGTTCAGCAATATGTATTACCTATGAAAGCTTATTTGGGTCACATTATGTGGTGCCACATAAAAAAAATCCACACAAATCGTGGCCACGAAAAACAAATCGTTCCCAATAAGCTTTCATAACTACCAAATCGATCTCCACTCTTATCTGTTGTGTTAATTGGCCTTCGGAAATACTGTGATAGTAGTTTTGTTACCGTAACGAGTGGTGTAAACCAAATATGGATATTGAAAAATTCGAAAGATCTAATGGATATTCTGAAATCCAGATCATTATCCTAAAAGCAATAAGACTTTTTATTTCTCCACTCTGCACACCATGGTACGCCAAGAACAACTGTAAGCAAACCTTCCCAGTATCATTCGACGTCGCTTCGTGAAGAGTGATGCTTATAGACGTTTTACTAATCTAGTCATAGGCTGTATTGTTCGACAGCAATATAAATCTAAAAATAGGTACACAAAGAAGACATCATTAAAATGTTGGAGTTTCTTATCGATAACATTTTTCCATTTTGGAGGACGACTGTTTCAATAGGCGGTCGACATCCCAATGGGTTATGCATTGTACACCTCTTCTGGTCGACCTTTTTGTACTGCTGTGAAGTTGATTTTCGTGATGGGCTGATGAGAAAAAGGGCAAAAAACTTGCAAAATCTATCATTTACAGCTTCCGAACATAGATGATGTTCTGTCATTGAACAATTCTCGTTTCGGTGGCCACCTTCATCTGATCTATCCAGATGAGTTAGACACGGAGCATACCATAAAGACTCCCAAATTGGCTTCTTATCTTGAACTTAATCTTGAAATTGACTTAGGAGGGAAACTTTACACTAAGCTTTATGACAAGCTAGATGATTTCATCGTTCCAATTGTCAACTTTCCTTTCCTGTCGAGTAACATTCCGTCTGCCCCCAGCGTTTGACATATTATATTTCACAACTTATACGTTATTCCCGGGCTTGTTAACAATACTATGATTTTCGCTGCAGAGTCCAACGACTGACTACCAAATATCTCAGTCAAAGATATTTTGTCGTCCCTGATAAAGTTCTTTGGTCGTCACCATAATCTGATAGATCGTGACTGGAAATTTATTTCCGATATGAAATCAGGAATTTTTCCGGAGTCTAATTCGTTTCACGTTTACTCGATTGTAACTATTGTACCTGATGTGACTTTTTGTTTATGGGCAACGTGGCGGGTAGCTAATTAGCTGCTAACTTCGCCTACTCAATTACTTAGAAGTACTCTTTTTGGCTCTTTGTTGCTCAATTGTAGTTTGTTTTGTTGCCACTACTGATTTTGTCTTTGTCTTTGGATTTCACGAGTCCTAGAATGTCCTTCGGTATTTTCTTCCCTTTCTTTAATTTTTTACTTATATGTTCAATTGGGTCCGACTCCTCCGTTTTTGTCTTGTACGAGCTGCATCCATAGTTATTGTACTTGTCTTATCAAAACACAACTACATTGAAGTTTAAAACGAAAGAAACGACTCCATATAGACTTATATTAATTGAAATGTATAAAAATTGTATTCAAAAGAGACAAAAATTACCACAAGCTGTAATCTGTGTATTATTCTTCGGTATGTACACGTAGTCTGCAAATAAGCATCAAAATACTCAAATGTTATGCAAGGTAAACTCGAATACTAGTGTCGGTTGAATAATCGTTCATGCGCAGCCATTTTTAGTCTTATAGTTGACTTCCGAATGGGTATTTTCAATTTTGCACAAGGTTTGTTAAATTTCGATAAAATGCAGAAGTTTGTAATAGATTTGGAAACTCCGAGCAAATAAAGGCGTATTTGGGATGCTCCGAGCCTAATGGCTTGACGTAAAGGTTATGTCCCGTGAGAGAAGCTTTTGAACAAAAGGTTTACAAAAGATGACGAACTTCCGAAGAGTGACGCTTAAGTGTAATATTTTTTTAATTGTATTTGTAGATGAAAATGGGAATCTAATCCATCTCCTTGATTGTCAACAGAATACGTACGTCAACATGCACGTAATTTTATGTTGAAATACATGTTTTTTAAATGGCTTGGACATTCTGATAAGCTGGTTATAAAGTACTTTTTTAATTGGGGAATATCTAGTATAAATTCAAAATACCCACCATACATTGGATTTTTCATAGGAAAAATAATATGCATCAACTTGAATGACTTATTTAGGTATGTATTCATAATAATGATGAATGAAGTAACATGGGGATAACCGCAGAATACGTAACAGGGAGGGGGTCGCATTACGTAACATGGGGTTACCGCAGATAAATGATTTATGTCCGACATCAACTTGGAAATTTGTCATACGAGTTATAGCAAGACCAAGTTGTGATACGATATGGCGAGGGCTATTGTCATTACATGGCGTTTCGTCGTCCGCCTGTGTTTGGTCTTTTTTTCACATTTCTATCGTCTTCTCTGAAACTACCGGGGAAAGTTCATCATTAAGGAGTCAATGTGACAATTTCTGGCTATAAATGGCCAGTCTGCATAAAAAGAGTGGGTTCAGAGGAACAGTCAATGGGGTGTGATACAAGGCAGTTTCTCTTATTTGTCGGATCTGAAAAATACATGGCCGCTAGTACAACATGCATCAGAACGAAATTAGCGTTATTTTTGTAAACGACCTTCCATGTATTATTGCTTAAACTGTGGTTGAATTTGCTTCATTGAATTTAGAAGAGATGAACAAAGAATGATTTTGTCTAAGCTTTCTATAGTTAAATATGTAGCTTAAAACCATTTTTTGGTGGGGGGGGGGGACAGATTCCAATAAAATGAATAAAGGATGAGGGTCAATAAGCCCCAGTTTCTGCCCCAAACCTTTGCTTAAAATTACTTTTCTGATTAGTTGATGTTTAAATAAATATTTACATTGCTAGATAGCTTCTCTTACATATATAATATGATTTTGTCAGTATAAGATTCAGGTTGTACAAATGTGACGCAATAAAACTGCCTTATGACGTCAAAATATGTAAATTTTCGTCTAAATCAAAGATTTTTATAACAATTTTCTTACTTTTAACAATGGCCACATCGAAACAACAGGAAAATATTTGAAGGCATGAAAGATATTATAATAATACAACTTTCTGCAAAATATTTTTCTGTTGTTCACATGTGGCCACTTTCGTTTTAAATGAAAACCATATGAAATTTTGAGGTTTTTAAGAAAAATCATCACATTTCGCATTAAAATCTTAATTTCAACATTAGTTTTTTTTTTATGGAACTCATATAATTTAATGTTTATGAATTCAAATAATTGAAAGACATTGATAGAATTGATATTTCAGAAAAATATAGGGTTGTATGACATAGTCTTAATTTTGGGCCAGATTCACCTCTTATTGACACTCATCCTTTCCATATATTATTTAAGGATATTCTGGTTAAATTTGCTACGATAGTACCAAAGAAGATGATGAAAATTGCGTTTACCACACATGGATCAATGTTATATGTTCCACGCCAGTGGCCATGTCTTTCGGAAACTTTGTAAAGGATCTGCCAGATAACATTTCTCTCAATTATTGTTAAATTTGAACCAGTATTTTTCAGGTAACAGGCGAGAGACGTAAAGTGATGCAATGCTCAAATGAGCTAATCAAGGCAAATGTCCTGGAGAAGTTTACTTTAACGAAACAAACTTAATGATAACGACGACACTTGATCTGGTCAAAGATGAGTTCTGCACAACAGAAATAAAAGAGAGGTCAATGTGGGAATGTCAATGTTGGTCGTATCTACATGTAAGGAAGCAACCAAAGCCTTCCAAGCTCGCCTCGTTGCGCAGCTTTGTTACATGTTAATGTATCAATTAATATGAATGGACTTTTATCTTCTTTTTAAGATTATTTCATGCGTAAAATGTAGGTCACAGACAGCACCCAAACCATGCATTGTTGTTGTCATCACAAAATGCATCATACATACCAATATGGTTGATGTGGGACACGTCAGTAAGTGGGAGTGTACTCAGCTGGTACTTTAACCTTTCTACCCAACCAAGTCACTCATGCGTAAAATGTAAGTCAAAGTCAGCATCGGAAGCATGCATTGTTGTTGTCCCAAAATCATTGTTGTCATCACAAAATGCATCATACATACCAATATGGTTGATGTAGGACACGTCAGTAAGTGGGAGTGTACTTTAACCTTTCTACCCAACCAAGTCACTCATGCGTAAAATGTAAGTCAAAGTCAGCATCCGAAGCATGCATTGTCGTCCCAAAATCATTGTTGTCATCACAAAATGCATTACACATACTAATATTTTTGATGTGTGACATATCAGTAAGCAGGAATGGACTTAAGGTAGTAGACCTAGGTTAAGGGACATAACTCTTAAAAATCACAGGTGAGTTTGTTGAAATCATTTTCATAAACAGATTCTAAGCCTCTGAGTAACATAGATGATTTTTTATTCTTTTTCATGTCAATGCTTAAAAAGCATTGATGAAACTAACTATTTCAAACGTCTAACTGATTTAAAGAGTTATGTCCCTTAACCTAGGTCTACTACCTTAAACCATTCTTTCTAACCGGACGCCGACGCTAGGGTTATCACACCAGCCCCTCGCTCTTGAATGGAGCTAAAAATGCCTTAATACTCGTAATATAACGCGTCTGGTACGCAAAAACAACTGTCAGGACGCACATTTCATTATTATATGCGTCCGATGGGACGCAACACATTAAAGGTATGAAACTGTTATGAAGATCTGTCACCAAGATATGAAGATTCGTGGTCTGCTCAATTCCCATGAAAAAATATCACTCAAACTTCCTTATCAATAAAAATGTTCTAAATAATTTGTTTATATTCATAAATTGATTTTCAGATTTTTTCTTGATGCTATGAAAAGTTACAGAAAATAACTTGATCATGCATACTTTCGAATACAGATCTTGGCTCTTAAGTAAAATTTATGTGACATCCTAGAACCCACATTTTTAGCAGGACCCAGGAAAATTATACAGAGGGTCCCTGGGACCCAACCCGACAGAAGTGGAGGTAAATCCCTCATTTTATCCTTTCTCTAACGCTGGTGGTAAAACATTTGAACAATAAAGGGTTACGCCGAGCGCAGCATGATACGACCGCAGCATGTCGACCACTGAAATTTCAACAAAAGTAGTTTAAAGTGAATGTGGACACATTAAAGAGCTTGACACAATAATTAGATGGACACAAAAAGAAGCTTGACTCAGTTGTTAGTAGAAATATACTAGGGAAAAAAATCAACCCTTTTGATCACTTATTGATAAAAAAAACCGTAAGAGCTATGCAAAATATGTTACTATCAACTAAAACTTTACATCCATAGAAATACAAAGAAAATCAAAGCGTCAAAACGCAGTATTACTGTTTTCTAGCTTTATGATTGCATGCAAGCAAGAAATTTACAGCTTTATACTATACATAGTGTTTGCAACTAGAGTAGGGGCAGTAAAAAAATCANGAACAGCCTAAAAGCATACATCAAAGTAGCATTTGTGTCTACATGTGTCTACGGATGGGACAAAAACCCTTCAGGTTTTAAAAGAGCACCAATTCTGTAATAAACATCTTATTAAAATAAATCTTTTGTTGTTGAGTGAAGAAAGCCTTGAAATGTTCATAAAACATATAGTTGTATTAAATGCTGTAATTTAAAATACAGATTTTAACTACTGTTTCAACAGTAAAAAAACCCTAATTATGGCATAGTTCTGGCAAATTTGATCATATTTTCACAAAATAACTTGTAATAGATAGCCAATTAAATTTCACACAATAGAACAAGTATTTATAAACAATAAATACATGATGTTAAGTGCTATATTATTTTGAAAAGGGGTGTTTATAAAATGACACATCGTAACGATCATTTTTGGGCGATTTTTGGTTGAAAAAATGTAAAAATTGAAAAATTGGGAAGTAAGACCATCACCAAACATTTTTTTTCTTTAAAGTACAATATGTATGCTTCCTTCTAGTAAAAAAGAGAAGAATATTATGCTAATGTGATGAAGATATAAGCTTGTAACAAGGTTTCATTTGAAAATGTCATTATATTGTGTCCAAGGCGTTAGTACATTTGTACTTCAATTCTTTTTTATTTATAAATCGATTGTCTATTTATTTCCAACACATTATTAAAACTGAAGAGACCATCTTCAAAAACACCAGTCATCACAATCTTGAATAATTTTGATATTA
This sequence comes from Modiolus philippinarum, assembly GCA_002080025.1. Lineage (NCBI taxonomy): Eukaryota > Metazoa > Mollusca > Bivalvia > Mytilida > Modiolidae > Modiolus > Modiolus philippinarum. The sequence continues at coordinate 77,364 of MJUU01025114.1, forward strand.
GAAAAAAAAAAAACAAAAACAATGATCCAGCAAGATTTTTATATTTTTTTTTCGTCCTCCTACCAATGATTATATATTTGAAAATGAAATTTTCATAAAACTTAAAATATAAAAGCTGTGGCCTGACCCATAGATTTTCTTACTACTAGTATATATTTTGTTTGAAACCACATTTTTTTCAATTATTGTTTAATCAATGCTTATCCCATTTCAATGAAGTTTTCACTATCTACACTCAACACTGTTATTGTTAAACTAAGAACCATTTGGCTACTTACTGCATCAAGGTAACACTCGGTGTAAGGGGAGGCAGGGTTAGCCCCCCGGTTAGCCCATATATTACAAGTCTATACTTTTCTTTCTATGACAGTTACCTTCACATTGGGTGTACCAGCTAGTAGGACTACCCGAGTGAGACTGATGAGAAGCGTGTCCTTTTGATCGTGACTTGCCCGGTCTTAGGTGGCAGCGCCAGATTCTAGTTGTTTTATATTGGATGTTACAATCCCATAATCCTTGTGTAATTTTTCTTTTCATTTGGTTGCTATCATTAACCTTTCAAATCGTAGTGACGTAAAGGGATTTTTAAATTATTAAATTTTTTGAAAATAGATTATGCCATCTGAAAGAGATCTCTTCCACATTCTCAAAACACTTTACTTTTTGCAAATAGCTTCAGAAATAAGCAAATGATGGTCATTTTTCATCTTGATAAAATTTCAGAATTTTTGAAAATCTGTTTCCAGTTATAAATGTCACAAAAATATTTATTTTGACCCGTCATTACAAATGTAAATTGTTGTATATGTTTCTTTACATCTGTTTACTGCATTCCATTTGTGTGTTTTAATTAATAAGCCTACAAAATAAATTATTATTGATGAATCTGGAGTTGGTCAAAATATTCATGGAGATTATTCTGTCTCTGGAGGCCCTTATCTATATTTTGATATTTTTTTTACTTGCCTAGGCCGGAGATGATAAATTCAGCGACATTTCCCACTTTTTTCATTTCAGTGACATTATCATTTCAGCGACAAAAAGCATATAAATTCAGCGAAATTTTATTTTATCAATTCAGCGACATTTACCTGTATAACTTATAGGTGGGTATAGGATTTTTTTGCAGGATATGTAATATTTACAGTAACATATTTACTGTTCATAGAAGCTGGGACTGTTATATTAGTCCCAGATAGACGTAACTTTTCATTTTAAAATTGACAGTTCTTTTGACGATCAAATATAACATATTTGTATCTTTCAGTATTCATCCTTATTCGTGTACATGTAGAATCATCAGATCAACATTAAGGATGGTCACTCCTCAGGTTTTTGAAACTGTCTCTGACTTTCGTAATTCTCTTGTTTTATACATTATCATGCATTAGAAAATTTTGCACACTGACCCCCACTTTTCTTTTCAAAATATGATAGTATACATCTTCAATAGACTTCTGATAAAATTTGATGAAATTCTTGATATACCTTCATCGAATTTCAATGGTTGATTACCTTAATGCAAAAAGAATGAAAAGTCTAGAGAAGTTCTGTTTCCCGCCAAAATTTCAGACGTTTAAATCTAAAAAAATACCACACGGACCTATCAGTATTTTTGGCTTAAAATGATGTATGATCCATATTCTAATAAATAAGAATAATGATTTTAAATCCTTGATATAATGAACTTGAGGAGTGACCATCCTTAAGAAAGAGTTTTTAATGCACAGATCTCCATGTAAGTTTGTTCTTGAACCCATCCATTAGGCTTTCTTTACATAGTTATCTGTCTCCATTTCCAGGTTATTTGTTTTCGTCAAATACAAACTCTAGTCCACAGTTTTTTATGTTGAGAATGTTATTGGACACTTCAGGTCAAATTATAGTTTGTTTCTATTAGAAAATATATTTTACGGCTTTTATCTATTTAATGGGTCAGGAATACGGTTACTTCTAAGGCCCCTTGACTAGAACTGAGGTACTCATTTTCGCCTTCTACTACACAGAAGTTCCTGCAAAGACACTCTCGTATTCATAGACGTTGAACTAATACCTTTCGAGAACTACCATTAGCTGGTACTCTGTCTACTTGACCTTTTTGAAAATTTACATCAATGTATATGTAATTTATTTCCCTATAAGAAGTTATATTTTATTCTATATTTCTATATAATTTATTTAAAATTCGGCGTCGCTGAATT
>MJUU01025114.1:99643-113096 GCA_002080025.1 Modiolus philippinarum
GTTAAAATTGTACCTTTTTAACAAAGAATCTTCTATAAGGGCTAGTGAAATTGAGTCCAGGCTAGCACATAACGGAAACTTACTAGCCCCTAAGGGCTAGTGAATGAAAAAGTTTTTGGCACAGACTGTTTCTTCTGGTACCATACTTTTAGACATTTTGACCTTGATCTTGCCCTGAGGGCAATTTCTAAAAAAACTTTAACCTTGCCTATAGAAGGTAGGCTTTTAGCGGTAGTGTGTTTATATTTGGAATGTAACTTCCTTATGATGAGTACTTTTTAGTGGTACCATATTTGTAGACATTTTGATCTTGACCTTGCCCTGAGGGCAATTTTTTAAAAACTTTAACCTTGCCTCTAGAAGGTAGGCTTTTAGTTGTAGGGTGTTCATATTTGGTATGTAACTTCCTTATGATGAGAGCTTTCTTGTAGACATTTTGACCTTCACCTTGCCCTGAGGGCAATTTGTAAAAAACTTTAACCTTGCCTCTAGAAGGTAGGCCTTTAGTGGTAGGGTGGTTATCTTTTGTATGTTACTTCCTTATGGTGAGTGCTTTCTTGTGGTACCATATTTGTAGACTTTTAGACCTTGACCTTGCCCTGAGGGCAATTTTTTTAAAACTTTAACTTTGCTTCTAGAATTAAGTTGTTTAGTGGTAGGGGTTTCATATTTGGTATGAGACTTTCTTTTGATGAGAGCTTTCTAAAGGTACCATATTTGTATTTGACCTTGACCTTGCCCTGAGGACAATTTTTCAAAAACTTGAACTTTGCTTCTAGAATTTAGTGATAGGGTGTTTATGTTTGATATGTGACATTCTTGTGAAGGGTGTTTATGTTTGATATGTGACATTCTTGTGAAGAAAGCTTTCTGTTACTTTCGAATTTATTGTGCATTGAGGTTACTGGAATCCCCGACGAGCTATGTTGTCTTCTGACAACTCTTGTTTTAATAATGCTTGGATAATGATTGGAGGGGTTCATTTGGGTGACCTCTGTGTTTGCCTTCAATTGCAATCATCATTTGATGTGATTAAACTTTTCAGTTGACACAAGAATTTATTTCTACAAATTATTTTGTCAGAAGGACATTCATTGTTCAAAGTTGCTAAATGTTTCTTCTGTACTTCTACTGGGGGGCATAAGTGTTTCATAAAACACATCTTGTTCTTTTTGCCTTTCAATTATATGTAATAATTTGAAAATAAAACCAAATATTTCATAGATGCTTTATATGTCATGTCACTGTATCTTGTTCTTTAAATGATTGATATCAGACTTTCCAGCCCTGAAGAAAATCTACCTATTAAGTTTAATTGGCTGAAGTCATGGCTCTATATATGACTTAACTGTTTCAAACTGAGTTGGGGATCCATTTTTGTGAAAAAACACTCCTCTAGTTATATTCCCAAAAACAAAGTTTGGGGGTATATAGGAATCACCTTGTCAGTCTGTCAGTTGGTCTGTCCATCCATGTACTTTGTTAGCACGTGTCCTCCTAAACAGCCGCTTGGATTTGGATGAAATGTTACACAGTTATAATGTACCACCTTAAGATATGCATGAAATGATATGGTTGCTGCTCAAAGTTTCGAAATGGAGATAATTCAACTCGAATATTTTTGGAAATAAAGGGCTATGCCAAGCGCAACATGATACGACCACAGCATGTCAACCACTGAAATTTGAATAAGTGTATTTTAAAGTGAACTGTTAGGACACAGTTAAGAGCTTGTCACAGCTGTATCTAGAAGGACACAATAAGGAGCTTCACACAGTAATTTGATGGACACAAACTAGTGAACATAAAAATTAGCCCTTTTGGTCACTGAAAGTTTGGAACTGTAAGAGTAATGCTAAATATGTTGACAATAACAAAAACTAATTCCAACCTTCCGTTTGTGCAAAGAAAATTGTGTTAAAATTTGGTAAGGATTGATCAGTTTGAACTAAATTTTTGCGATCATATAAAAAAGGAGGAACCTTGTCAGTATGGAAAGCCAACGGGGTCAAAATTCTTAATTCATAAATTGTCAATTTGTAACTTGTGTATTTTCTAAATTCTTAATTCGTAAATTCGTATATTGATGTTTTGTCAATTCTTTGAAAATACACAATGACAAGTTACAAATTGACAATTTAGGAATTAAGAATTTAGAAATTACACAATGAAAAGTTACAAATTGACAATTTACAAATTAAGAATTTAGAAATTACACAATGACAAGTTACACAGTGACAAGTTACAAATTGACAATTTACAAATTAATAATCTAGAAATTACGCAGAAACAAGTTACAAATTAACAATTTAGGAATTAAGAATTTTGACCCCGTTGGCTTTCCATAGTCAGTATATGTCCCATTACTCTACACTAAGCCTTGTCCGACTTATTCATACCAGTCCAAATTAGAATCTGACAAGTGAAATTAAGAACTATTTGCCCATAGGACAAGTGCAAAATTAAAATAAAATGAAATTCTGCACTGTTAGGACAAATAACAATTCATTTCGGACAAGTTTATCTAGGTTTGTTCCATTCATTTACAGGTTTGGTGCAGTCAATCTCTGATGTTTGGCATATGGTAGGAATCACTTTAGGAGATTTTTTAACGGATAAATCCAATGGCTTATCGGAAACACTATTTAACAAACATTGTTTTANTCTGACAAGTGAAATTAAGAACTATTTGCCCATAGGACAAGTGCAAAATTAAAATAAAATGAAATTCTGCACTGTTAGGACAAATAACAATTCATTTCGGACAAGTTTATCTTGAATTTACTTGTCTGAAGGACAAATCCAAATAAATGTTAATGTAAAGGGCAGCTGCCCTGATGTTTTCTTAAAAGACTGCTGGGATTTTAATGAAATGTTACACAGCTGTAGTATACCACTTGAAGATGTGCATGAAGTAATATGGTTGCTGCTCAAAATTGTGAAGGGGAGATAATGCAACTTTAAATATTTGTTGGAAAAGGGGGAGGAACCTTGTCAGTGCATGTCCTCTTAAGGTAGTTGGCATCATCTATTTTGTGCATCGAAACAAAAATTTAATAATTCAGTAAGAATGCTGTCTAAATGATCTTGTATGATTTAAACACTATTATTTCAATAAGATTTATCAACAAGTTTCAAGTTTGATTGAATAATATTTAATATTTGCTAAAAATTCACAGTTTTATTAAAGGGAGATAATTTTATACTGAATTATTGATAATTTGTATGAATTTTCTTTGATCTACAGAGACTGATGATCTCGGTATCACTGAACTGGACATTATCACGAAATTATTAGGTCGCTGTGAAGGCATCACGTGCGGGTTGCTATGCTGACGTCATATTTTGTGCTATTTGTAATGTTCATATGCGTAATACGTTGAATGAAGAATCCATAAAATAATGTTGCAAGTAAGGATAGATTAACTGTGCTTAAATAGAAATTTCAGCTTTTTTCCACTTAATTTGCAATTTTATTTATCATTGCATGAATTACCGATAAAAGGAATACAGCTACTTGGATTTTAATGATATGATACACAGTTGTAGTATACATCTGAAGATTTGCATGAAGTAATATGGTTGCTGGCTGAAATTTTGAAATATTTTCCTGAAAAAAGGGGGAGACATATCATTGTGTCCATATTTATATTGTGTCCACATTTGTATAGTGTCCACACTTACATTGTGTCCACACNTTTATGGTTAAAAAAATATAAATAAAATTTCTGAAACTACTATCAGTATTTCAAAATATACAGTAAAAATATCTCTAGCAACTGGTTTTATCTCGAATCCCACCGCTGCCACCAAAATGTTACAGTAATATGGTTGCTGGCTGAAATTTTGAAATATTTTCCTGAAAAAAGGGGGAGACATATCATTGTGTCCATATTTATATTGTGTCCACATTTGTATAGTGTCCACACTTACATTGTGTCCACATTTGTATAGTGTCCACACTTACATTGTGTCCACACATACTTAAATTTGCACTTGCCTTATTTATTCAGGGCTCCATTAGAAGGGGATATAATTGGCTGCCATTCAGTGACAGCTATAATTGATACCCCTATTATGAACTTTTCTTGATTGAACACAAGTCCCATTTTGGAAATTGATCTAACATGTATTTTCTCTATTTCAGAATTATACTGGATTTGTTAAAGATGAATGTTGCCCCTGTTGCAGTGCTTCAAATGTTGATGTCAATGTTAGGACAACAGAGAAGGAAACCAGTTCCTACAGCAGGTGATCGAGGGAAAGAAAATGCTCAGAGTCGTTTTTTGGAAAGCGATCCTCAACGGTATGATAGAAATCGGGAACAAAGAGTAAGATCTGGATCTAGAGGAAGAATTCCATCAGGATCAAAGAGGACTGATTATAAAAGATGATGATAGTAATAGTTTTGTTTAACTGTACTCTTTTTCTTCGCGCAACAGAATGAATGGGCAGATTGACTTATTTGTGCATGCTTTGTGAGGAAAGAATTTTGAATATTACAGACATAAGTGACTAAATAAGGTTGTGATTATTTATTTTATATATGTAGATTTGCTGTATATTTATAAGAAGAGATTTGCCAACAAAGACATAGATTTAGATTTTATTTTCTATTGTTGTCCCATTCAACTCCTTTCTTAAACAAAATGACCAACCACTGTTATTGTTGTTACATGTCTATTCAAGTGTGTTTTTAGCTCACCTGGCCAAAGGCCATGTGAGATTTTGCCATCACTTGGCATCTGTTGTCAGTCCCTACACTTTTACATTAAAATTTTCTTCTCTGAAACCACTGGAAGGAAGAAGCCAAACTTGGCTCAATTGTTCATTGGCATCAGGGGATGAAAGTTTGTGATTTTGGTGCCGATTGATAAACTAACATGGCCACTGTTACTAAAAATGGAACAAAGGGTAAATTGTAATTTTTGGGCAATAACTAAAAAACCCTTACAGATATCAAAATTCTGAGTGAGTAAAAATGTTCAGGATGATAAGATCTACCCACCCTGCAATTTTGAAGGAAAGAAGAAAACCCATACATGTACGAGTTATTGCCCTTTTTCACCAAATTTCCATATTTTTCATCATTTATTTCCAAAATAATAAAGATAAAGGCCAAGTGCAAATTGATAAATTCTTGCCATGTAAAGATCTACCTACCCTAAGTTTTGAAAGAAATTCCAGAACCTACATAGGATTTACAAAATGTATTGCCCTTTATTCACTAAAATTTTACATTGTTTACTTTCTTCATCTTCTATTTCCAAAACTATAAAAGGTAGAGATCAAGTGTATTTTTATAAAATGTTTGCTGCTATGTGACAACTTCAAAACTGGTGTTTGCTTACAAAAATGCTGGAAAATTCAACATTGTCAGATTTCAATGAAATTTGGTTTCCAAATAGATATTGATGTTGCGGCTTCAAAAGGTAGTTGAAAATTGTTTGCTAATTATATAAATAACCGCCATTTTCAAAATGGCGGGAAAATTCAATATTGTTTGATTTCAATGAAATATGGTTTCCAAATATATATTGATGTAGCGAATTCAAAACTGGGGTTGAAAATTGTTCATCTCTTTTAATTGGCAGTAGAAAAGGCAGGAAAACACAGCATTGTCTGATTTCAGTGTCAAAAGTTGTCCTTAGCAGCAATGTTATATGTCATGAAAGTCGCTAGTAACGCTATCCAAAAAGTACAATTATGTTGTAAAGATAAAATAAATGACATTGATAACCAGAAGTAACTTTCATGTCCTTAGGTAGCAATGTTATTTTCAAAACATTTTAAAGTAACCTAAGATTTAAAGATTCAAAAGTTTACACAAAATAAATACTCCCCGCAAACAATGTTTGGATTGTATATAGGATTCACCCTGTTCGTCTGTCTGTCCATCCATGTAACTTGTCAGTGCATGTTTTCCTAAACGACTGCTTGGATGTTACACAGTTGTACTACACCACCTGAAAATTTGTATGAAGTTATATTGTTGATGCTGGAAATTTTGAAGGGGAGATAATTTGTCTTTTAACATTTTCTGTTAAAAAGGGGGACGAACTTTGGCACTACATGTCCTCTTAAAAAGGCACTTTGATTTTAATGGAATGTTACACAGTTGTAGTACACTACCTGAAGATGTGTATGAAATAATATGGTTGCTGCTTGAAATTTTGAAGGGGAGATACTTTGTCTTTGAATATTTTCTGGAAAAAAAGGAGACGAATCTTGTCAGCACATGTCCTCTTTAACAATGTTGGGATATTGATGAAATGCTATACAGTTGTAGTACACCACCTGAAGATGTGTATGAAATAATATGGTTGCTGCTTGAAATTTTGAAGGGGAGATACTTTGTCTTTGAATATTTTCTGGAAAAAAAGGGGACGAATCTTGTCAGCACATGTCCTCTGTTATGATGTGTGGATATTGATGAAATGTTACACAGTTGTAGTACACCACCTGAAGATGTGTATGAAATAATATGGTTGCTGCTTGAAATTTTGAAGGGGAGATACTTTGTCTTTGAATATTTTCTGGAAAAAAAGGGGACGAATCTTGTCAGCACATGTCCTCTTTTATGATGTGTGGATATTGATGAAATGCTATACAGTTGTAGTACACCACCTGAAGATGTGTATGAAATAATTTGGTTGCTGCATGAAATTTTGAAGGGGAGATACTTTGTCTTAAAATATTTTATGGAATAAATGGGGGACGAATCTTGTCAGCACATGTCCTCTTTAACAATGTTTGGATATTGATGAAATGTTATACAGTTGTAGGGTCGGTGGTTCTCTCCGGGCAGTCCGGCTTCCTCAATCACTTAAACTGACTGTCATGAGATACTGTGGAAGTACTTTTATTCGTGGACATCAATTTTCGTGGTTTTCATAAATTTCACTATTTCGTGGGTACTTAAATTTGACGTTTCGAAATCTATGTATTAAAACTCAACAGAAAAAATGCATTTCGTTGGGAACTTAATTTCGTTGTTTTGGCAAACCACGAAATCCACGAAAATTGGTACCCAACAAACAATAGTGCTTTTACAGTATCTGAAATACTGCTGAAAGTGATGTTAAACCCCATATCAATCAATCAATTATACAGTTGTAATACACCACCTGAAGATGTTCGTTAAGTAATATGGTTGCTTCCTGAAATTTTGAAGGGGAGATAAATCATCTGTTAATATTTTCTGGAGAAAAAGGGGGAGGTATATTACTGGTATTATGTCCATACTTGTATTCTATCTACATTTGTACTGTGTTCACAACTGTATACAGTATTGTGTCCACACACACTTAAATTTGCACATGCCATATTGATTCAAGGTTTACTGAGCGGGGGTTATAACTGGCTGCCATCCAGTGACAGCTCTAGTTTTGACAAGAATGGACAACAAAATCATAGTGAAAACATTTATTCATGATGGAACATGGTGAAATACGGTAACCTTACAATAATTCTTCATACCATGCTATTGATTTTGGTGCCAATCGAAATTCCAATTTGGCTGCCATGGCTGGTCTTACTGTATGATAACTTTGAAAATAAGAGAAAAAAGAAATATAAAACATTTTATCGGTAATTTGTATGAATTTCCCTTGATCTACACAGACTGATATTCTCAGTATCACCGAACTGGACACTATCACAAAAATATCGGGTCACTGTGAAGGAGTCACGTGCGGGTTGCTAAGCTGACGTCATGTTCTGTACTCTTTGCTGTGTTCATAGGCGTAAGACGTTGAATGAAGAATGAATTTAATTATTGCAACAAACAAAAGATTAATTGAATTTCAGCTTATTACAATTTCTTAGAGTTCTGTTTATTATTTGTGAATTACCGATAAAAGAAATATAGGAAATTTTATTTTTGATAGGGACTTTATCACGGCGTAACGCATCAAACTCGCCCTAACGGGCTCACTTGATGCTGGCCGTGATAAAGTCCGTATCAAAAACAAAATGTCCTATATTCCATATTTCTTCTAACCTAGATTGAACAGTTGTTTTATGTATTAAGCATCCATCAAGACAGTCATCATGTTAAATTTTAGTTGTTTAATGCACATAATAGAAAAAACAGTTGCTGTACATGTATCTTAATATTCAATGAATAAAAGCAGTAGCCAGATGAGGGATACAGGCTCATGTGAGCCTCTTGATTTTGTTTGTTTTTTCTCAGCTGGTTTATTCATTGTTGCTGTACATATGTATTCAAAGTCATTGCATAAGAACTAATAAAATAAACTTATTCACAAAAAACTACCTATTTAATACTTGATGAAGTCCCACATGAATGAATATTGCACTGTTCCAGTGGCAGATCCAGACTTTCTGCTAAGGGGGGGGGGACCCATAATTTTTCAAAAAAAAAAAGGAAAAAGGGGGCACCCAATTTTCAGAAAAACCCCTAGGAATTTTAAATATTTTCCAACCTAAGGGGGCCTGGGCCCTCCCCCTTAATCTGCCACTGTATTCATAAACATTAGTAAGATGTCACAGGTTCAAATTTAAATTGATATTGCAGAAAAACAAAGGGAACTACCATCTTTCAGGTTTTATATGTATAAGGGGATTCAGCAAAATACTTTCAAATTCAAAAACATCTGTTATTTCTTATGAATTCCTGGCAGTGTAAAATCACTGCCTAGGTAAAGGTAACCATAGGCTCAAAAGGCTGAGCCTATGTTGCTCACCTGGCAAGAAAATCAATTTTTAGCTCACCTGGCTATGCCAGGGTGAGCTATTGCCATCACTTGGCGTCTGTCGTCAGTCCATCCATCGTCCGTCCGTCCGTCGTTAGCTAACTTTCAAAAATCTTCTCCTCTGAAACCACTGGGTCAAATGGAACCAAACTTCAACTGAATTATCACTAGGGTATCTAGTTTCAAATTTATAATTTTCCATGTCTTACGTCAAACAACATGGCTGCTGTTACTAAAAATAGAACATAGGGGTAAATTACAGTTTTTGGCAAATAACTCAAAAACCGTTACAGATATGAAAAATCTGACGTAGTGTAATAATGATCAGCATGACAAGATCTACCCATGGTGAAATTTTGAAGAAAATCTTATGACCCATCTCAGAGTTATTTCGATTTTTCCGTAAAATTTTCTAAATTTTGATGTTTTTTTATTTTTTATTAAAAAAAACTGTAAGAGATAGAGGTTAAGTTTAAATTGCAAAAATGTTCAGCATGTTAAGGGCTACCCACATGGAAATTTTGAAGAAAATCCAAGCACTTATATATGAGTTATGGCCCTTTATTGGTCAAATTTTTCGTGATTTTATACTATTTGTCCTATATTTCAAAAACGCTTTGAGATAGAGGTCAAGTTTAAATTGCAAAAATGTTCAGCATGTCAAAGACTACATTTTATTGAACACATTCAAGTTTTCCGACCTCTTCCAAGATGGCCGCCAGTGGGGAACAAAGTTTACCATTTGACCTAATGGGAAAATTCATATAAAGAACTTCTTCTTGAGAACCACCGAATGGATTTGAACCAAACTTGGCATGAATGATCCTGATGAGGTGCTGACCAAGTGTTGTTACTTTGGTGCCGATCCATAATCCAACAAGGCAGCCAGCGGGTATCTTAATTTTAACATTGGACCTTATGGGAAAATGCATACAAAGAACTTCTTCTTGAGAACCACTGAATGGATTTGAACCAAACTTGGCATGAATGATGCTTATGAGGTGCTGACCAAGTGTTGTTACTTTTGTGCTGATCCATTATCCAACATGGCCGCCAGCGGGGATCTTAATTTTAACATTGGACCCTATGGGAAAATGCATACAAAGAACATCTACTTTAGAACCACCGAAAGGATTTGAACCAAACTTGGCATGAATGATGCTTATGAGGTGCTGACCAAGTGTTATTACTTTGGTGCCAATCCGTCATCTTACATGACCAACAGCATTGGACCCTATGGGAAATGCACACAAAGATCTTCTAGAGAACTGCTGAATGGATTTAAATTAAACATGACATGAATGATGCCTGTCAGGTGCTGACCAAGTGTCACCAGCTGTGAACTTAATTTAACAAAAGATATTTTTCTTGGGAACTGCATAATAGATTTAATCCAAACTTTGCATAAATAATGCTTATGAGAAGCTGACCAGGTGTTGTTACTTCTGTGCTGATCCATCATCCAACATGGCTGCCAGCGATGAATTGGACCCTAAAGGGAAATGCATACAAAGATATCATGGAAAACCACTGAATGGATTCAATTTAAACATCGCATAAATGAAACTTGTGAGATTTTGACCAAGCTTGTTACTTTGGTGCTGATCCATCTTCCGACATGGCCACCAGTAGCAAAACTTAGTTTACAATGGACCCAGTAGGAAATGCATAAAAAGATCTTCTCCTCTGAAACTGCTTTAACAATTTCAGTAGAATTTTAATATGATAGTCCTTTGGTTACCCTCTTCAAAGTTTTATGTTAATAGCTGCCAGCAGGGAATGTAGATTAACATATAGGCCCCTTAAGTTTGGAAATCTTCTCTGAAACTGCTTGAACAATTTTAATTTAATTTTATAAAAAGTTTCTGATTTTTATGTACATGCACCACCAAAGATGGACCATCAATTGGGAATAATAGAGCTGCATAGGACCCAGGTGAGCGATACAGGCTCTTGAGAGCCTCATGTTATTGAATAATTTTATATCACACTGCATAACCAAAAGCTTGAAGTCCTAAACCTGACCAGACAACTTGAGTTTGAAATTGAATTCAAAGCCACAAGACCTATGCAAGATGGGCATGTACCCCTTGTAGCAAACCCAGATAAACATATGTAATGTACTGAAGAACACAAAGTTGGCCAACTAGAAATGAGAACTGTTCATCTTATTTTCAATCAAGATTATTAACTAGAGGCTCAGAGACTGAGCTTGTATTGGTTTTCCTGACAAAATGCTTAATAGCACGTTTTTGACTCGCCTGTGAGGAAAGTTTGTGGAAAGCAAGACATATGCCTACAAAGTATGGTGGCGGTGGTGTCGTAAACTTTCATGTTAAGTTTTTGTGATTAGGTCATTTCTCAGTAACTATAAGTGGTAGGTCAATGATATTTGGTATATAGGTTGGTCTTGAGTAGTACATGGCAGTTTGTTATACTGCTTTTATCTGTGACCTCATATCACGGTCCAATGAACATGTTAAGTTTTTGTGATAAGTTTAGTTTTTCAGAAACTTTTAGTGATGGAGCAATGATATTTGGATTGTAGGTTGATCTTAGGTAGTACATCTCAGTCTGTCATACGGCTTTTGTCCTTGACGTCAATTTCACGGTCTAGCATGTTAAGTTTTTGTGATTAGGTCATTTTTTCAGTAACTATAAGTGGTAGGTCAATGATATTTAGTATATAGGTTGGTCTTGGGGAGTACATGACGGACTGTAATATGTTTTTTGTCCATGGCCCAAATTTCATGGTCTAGTGATCATGTAAAGTTTTTTTCTAATTTGATCAGTTTCTCAGTAACTATTAATGGTAGGTCAATGATATTTGGTATGTTGGTTGGTCTGAAGAAGTACATAACCTTCTGTTATATGGTTTTCGTGTGTGACCTAATTTCACGGTACAGTAAGCACGTAAAGATTACCAGCATTTCTTTATAGTAGGTCAATGTTATTTGGTAAGTGGGTTGGTCTTGGGTACACATGACAGTCTGCAATATGACTTATATCTGTGACCTCAATTTCATGGTCCAGTGAACATGTTAAGTTTCCCAGTATCTATTGATGGTAGGTCAATAATATTTGGTATGTTTGTTGGTCTTAGATTGAACATGACTCCCTGCTATTTGGCTTTTGCTCTTGACCTCATTTTCACGGACTAGTAAACATGTTTGATTGTTCAGTATCTATTAGTGGTAGGTCAATGATATTGGGCATTGAGGTTGGTTTTGTAGTAGTATATAGCAGTCTGCTGTATTGCTTTTGTCAGTTACCCTAATTTCATAGTCTAGTGAACATGTTAGTTATTCTTATTAAGTCAGTTTGAGTTTTCATATCAATTTGGTGACCAAGCAGGGACGGGCGAGACATCAATTTAGGTCCACCCTTGTACTATGTTCTGCACTGGTGGCCTTAGTTTTTGTGAGATCTGAACGGAACAAACAATCTTTGTAAAGGACTTTCAATATATCATTCCTGTAAAGTTTTGTTCAATTTGCTAAGGTGGTTTCAGAGGAGTTGATGAAATTGATGTTTTTTCCTATAGGCACTAATATTTTTAACTAAAAGTTACGTGGTGGCAGCCATATGTCTTTTGTCGGATCAGAACTAAATGAGTAATCTTTGTAAAGGTCTTTCCATGCATCATTTTTATACGACCGCAAAAATTTTGATGTCGTATTATGGTATGGTGCAGGCATCAGCGTCTGTGGACAGCATAACTTTGGTTATAGTGAACGGATTATAATCAAATTTTAGTATGATATTTGTTGGCACATGCTTAAGCCCGGGTTTTAATTTCGTGTTTCTTGCGCTGCCTGTCTTAGAAAAAGGGACCAAAAGGGGTTAAATTGGGTATTTTTGTGTCTGTGGACAGCATAACTTTGGTTCTAGTGTACAGATCATTTTCATCTTTAAGTATGATGTTTCTTGGCACATGCTTAAGCCCGGGTTTTAATTTCGGGTTCCCTGTCATGTCCGTTTCAGAAAAAGGGGCAAAAAAGGGCCCAAAAAGGGGTTAAATTTGGTATTTTCGTGTCTGTGGACAGCATAACTTTGGTTCTTAGAAGACGGATTGTTTTCAAACTTTAGTTTGATGTTTCTTGGCACATTCTTGAGGACGGTTTTTTCCTTTAGTTTGTGGCCCTGTTCCAGACCATACACGTATTTGGACCGTATGCGTACGGTCCGGACCATATGAGTATTTATTCAAAATACCCATACGGTCGGACCATAAGCGTACGGTCCAATTGGCTATATCAAAGTATTGCGTGTTCTTGGATAATATATCAATAAAATATACTGTATACAATATTATTAATGAATTATAAAGCTCTTATGTTTAGAAACAAATGAGATTTTCTAAAAATCTTTATTTTAAAGAAAATAAAAGAGAAAAATAAGAATTTACTTTACTGTAATTCATTGTTTTGAAGATGCCTTTATAAAATTGACTTATTATACCCCACGCAACGAAGTTGCGGAGGGTATATAGTTTTTGACTGGTCCGTCAGTCCGTCCGTCCGTCCGTCAGTCATCAAGTGGGTACACTATTTGTCCGGATAACTCCTCCTCCAGTTTTTAAGCTAGGAAGTTTTTATTTTGCAGGTTGATTGTGCACATATTAAAGATGTGCATACTACTTGGATTTTGATTTTTGATAATTTTTCAGCAAACTACACATTGTTGAACTTTGTCATTTTTATGCATTATATTGCATATAGGCTACACCATTTGTC
>MJUU01025114.1:125336-141696 GCA_002080025.1 Modiolus philippinarum
TCGATGAAATTGATGTTTTCCCATAGAATCCAGTGTTAAATTAAGTTCAGTGCTTGCAGTCATGTTTCTTTGTCAGATAAAAAAAAAAAACTAGAGGCTCAGAAACTGAGCCTGAATCGCTCACCTGACAAAATGCATGCAGCAAGGGATGAAGCTGATGTTTATCCTATAGGATCCTGTGTTAAAATATGCTCTGTGCTGGTGGTCTTGTTTTTTTATCAGATCAAAACAAATCAATCAATCTTAGCTTGACTCAGAATTTGCTTCAATAGTTTCAGCGCATACGAGATAAAAGATGTTTTCTTATAGGGGTCCCATTTTAAACAAAGTTCTCAGCTTGGAGCCTTTTCTTTTGTTGGATCCGAATGAATTGAGCGTTCTTTGTAAAGGACCTTCTGTTCATCATTTCAGTATAGTTCAGTTAAATTTGCTTCAATAGTTTCAGAGAAGATGTTGAAAATGATGTTTTTCCCATAGGGTCCAATGTTAAAACTAAGATCTGCACTGGCTGCCATGTTTTTATCGAATCAGAACGAAATGTGCAATCTTTGTGAAGGACCTTCCATACATCAATTCAGTATAGTTAAGTTAAATTTTTTCAGTAGTATCAGAGCAGATGTTGAAAATGATGTTTTTCCCATAGGGTCCAATGTTAAAACTAAGATCTGCACTGGCGGTTTTTTTATCAAATCAGAACAAAATGTGCAATCTTTGTGAAGAACCTTCAATACATTATTCCTGTAAAGTTTGGTTGAATTTGCTTCAGTGGTTTTCAGAAAAGAAGATGAAAATGTGAATTTCCCAAAGGGTCCAATGTTAAAACCAAGATCAGCACTGGCGGCCATGTTTTTTATCGATTCGGAACAAAATGTGCAATCTTTGTGAAAGACCTTCCATTTACATCATTCCTGTAAAGTTTGATTGAATTTGCTTTAGTGGTTTCAGAGGAGATCTCAAGATGAAAATGTGAAAATGTCGAATCGGATTGAAATGTGCAATCTTTATAAAGGACCTTCCATACATCATTTCAGTACAGTTAAGTTAAATTTGCTTCAATAGTTTCAGAGCAGATGTTGAAAATGATGTTTTTCCCATAGGGTCCAATGTTAAAACTAAGATCCGCGCTGGCGGCCATGTTTTTTTATCAAATCGTAAGGAAATGTGCAATCTTTGTGAAGGACCTTCCATACATCATTCTTGTAAATTTTAGTTGAATTTGCTTCAGCAGTTTCAGTGGAGAAGATGAAAATGTGAATTTCCCATAGGGCCAATGTTTAACTATGTTCCTTGCTGGTGGCCATGTTTTTTGTCGAATTGGAACGAAATGTGCAATCTTTGTAAAAGACCTTCCATACATCATTTCAGTACAGTTTAATTAAATTTGCTTCAATAGTTTCAGAGCAGATGTTGAAAATGATGTTTTTCCCATAGGGTCCAATGTTAAAACTAAGATCTCAGCAGCGCTTCCGGCCATGTTTTTTATTGAATCTGAACGAAATGTGCAACCTTTGTGAATTACCTTCCATACATTATTCCTGTAAAGTTTGGTTGAATTTGCTTCAGCGGTTTCAGAGGAGAAGATGAAAATGTGAAAAATTAACGCCGGACGACAGATGACAGACGCAAAAAGATAGCAATAGCTCACACTGACCCTTGGGTCAGGTGAGCTAAAAAGAGCAATATTTGTAAACGACCTTCAATTACATCATTCCTGTTTTTGTTGAATTTGCTTCAGCGGTTTCAGTGGAGTTAATGAAAATAATGTTTTCCCATAGGATTCAATGTCAAATAAAAGTTGCAGTTGATGAAAATGTGAAAAGCTAAAGGACGTATGGACAATAGGCCTTAAGTGATGGCAATAGGTCACATTTACAATTCGGGTCAGGTGAGCTAAAACGTGTTAAGTTCTACAGTGGATAAATATGACATTTGTTAGTCAATACTGCTAAACAAGAGAAGGAAGCAGTGAGAAAAAACAGCTAATTCCCTTACCTCTGGTTAAATGTTTGTATAGTATTATTAGTGCTCCACAAAGATGTACTAATCAAGATCTGGCCTGTTAATTAAATCGGAGCCAGTCATGCATGAAGTGTAAGTTAAGGTGATCTTATATCTATCAGGAGCCTCATACTTATAGCAGATGCATCTACTGAAGAATGATTAATCCTCTACAAGTTGTAGTATCTAAGATCCAGACTGTGACACAAACTTTAACCTAAGTCAATATTTCATGAAATGTAGGTCAAAGTGAGTTAATTTTTATTTTGCTCCGTGACTTTACAAGACACAACTACAGTACTAAATATTTCTCTACAAGTTGTAGTCTCTAAGAAGAACTGTTCATTTAAGTCATTTATGCTTGAAAAGGTCAAATTTTTTATCTGGATCTTTGTTACTTGATGCGTCTACAATTAAAATATTATTCCTGTACCAGTTGTAGTATCAGAGATGTGGAGTTACATAAGCTTTAACCCAAGTCACTCATGCAAGAAATGAAGGTCTAAGTGACTTAATTTTTATCTGGAGCTTCATAACTTTTCAAGATGTATCTACAATCAAAATATTATTCCTGTACCAGTTGTAGTATCAGAGATGTGGAGTTACAAAAGCTTTATACCCAAGTCACTCATGCATGAAATGTAGGTCATATCCAATTATTTTATCCATCAATAAAGTACTTTTCAAGATTCATTCATGGAAAAAACCTTGTCTACCTGTGAGTTGTTATTCAAAAAGATATATGGTCTGAACGGGCTGAAGAACATGTCAAATGCTATATCCCCTCCCCACGTTTCTTGGGCGAGGGAATAAAAAGAAGTTGCTCATCATCTATATGATCAATAAGGGGCTAAGCCGAGCGCAGCATGATACGACCAAGCTCAGAAACTGTAAGATTTAAGCAAAATTGTTAACATACTACTGACAGCATATATCAAGATTAATCCAAAGAAAAAAATCCCATCGAAATCTAATTAAAAACTATAAGTGGGAGCTGTCGCAAACAACAGCTAATCCCCTCGCCCACTGTTAAGAAATAATAACCTTTATATAATTTAAAGATGTAAAGATGAATGTCAAAGGTACATCCACTGAACGGTAAGATCATTATGTGTAATGTTTAGTATCTCAGATATAAACATTAATGGAAACTTTAACCAAAGTCAGTCAAGTGTAAAATGTAGGTCAAAGTGACCCAATTATCATCTGAAGCTGCAAGACTCTTGAAGACGCATCCACAGACCACAGATGATTGATGTAACACATAGGGTATCTCATACATAAACATTAATGCAAACTTTAACCCAAGTCATTGAAGCATAAAATGTAGGTCAGAGTAACCCAATTATCATCTGAAGCAACATCACTCTTCAAAATACACCAACCAACCAAAGATGGTTGATGTGCCACATGTAGATTCTCAGATATGAACCTTAACACAATTTTTAAACTGAGTCATTGAAGCATAAAATGTAGGTCAGAGTGATCCAATTATCATCCGAAGCAGCATCACTCTCCAAGACGCATCCACTGACCAAAGATGATTGATGTGCCATAAGCAGATTCTCAGATATGAACCTTAACGCAAACTTTAACCTGAGTCATTGAAGCATGAAATGTAGGTCAGAGTGACCCAATTATCATCCGAAGCAGCATCACTCTCCAAGACGCATCTACTGACCAAAGATGATTGATGTGCCACATGTAGTTTCTCAGATATGAACCTTAAAGCAAACTTTAACCGGTCATTGAAGCATGAAATGTAGGTCAGAGTGACCCAATTATCATCCTAAGCAGCATCACTCTCCAAGACGCATCTAATGACCAAAGTTGATTTATGTGGCACATGTAGTTTCTCAGATATGAACCTTAACGCAAACTTTAACCTGAGGTGGGACAAACGGACGGACGGACGGACGGACGGGCGAGATGCTATATGCCCTCCCCAACTTCGTTGGGCGAGGGGATAATAACTACTTTACATATTTTCAAAAATTGCAATTTTGGCCCCTTTGACCCCTTATAGTTTGGAAACGGTAAGAGATATGCAAAATCTGTTGATGTATTACCATAAGCTTACAACAAGAGAAATCTAAAGAAAAATATCCCATTAGAAGCCGATAAAAATAGGGATTTTACATATTTTGAAACATAGGTAATCAACGATTACAGATTTCCACTCGTTATGGCACATTGTCAGAGTAACCCAATTTTGCCTGGATGCTGATCTACCATCCGAGATGTATGCATATGTAAGTGACTGAGATCTGAACTCATCCAAAAACTTGAATATAAATCAATCAAGCGTAAAATATAGGTCAAAGTGACCTAATTTTGCCTGGATGCTGACCTACCATCAGAGTGGCATGCATACATGCAAGGTTACAAGATCCTACCATGTATAGTGACTGAGATCTGAACTCATCCAAAAACTAGAATGTTAATCAATCAAGCATTAAATATATGTCAAAGTGACCTAATTTTGCCTAACATCAGAGATGCATGCATATGCAAGGTTACATGATCCTACCATGTATAGTGACTGACATCTGAACTCGTCCAAAAACTTGAATGTAAATCAATCAAGCATAAAATATAGGTCAAAGTGACCTAATTTTGCATGGATGCTGACCTACCATCAAAGTTGCATACATATGCAAGGTTACATGATCCTATCATGTATAGTGACCGAGATCTGAACTCGGACGTAATCTTGAATGTAAGTCATTCAAGCGGAAAATATAGGTCAAAGTGACCTAATTTTGCCTGGATGCTGACCTACCATCAGAGATGCAAGCATATGCAAGGTTACATGATCCTACCATGTATAGTGACTGAGATCTGAACTCGGACGTAAACTTGAATGTAAGACATTCAAGCGGAAAGTATAGGTCAAAGAGACCCAATTTTCTTGGAGGCTGTGAGATAGCCCAAGATGCATCTGTATACAAAGTTTGATGATCCTACCCTTCATAGTTACCAAGATATATACCTTAATGCGGATGCGGACGTAGACGCGGACGCCGTGGGTACTCCAATAGTCCTCCTCAACTTCGTTGAGGCGAACTAAAAATTGCAATTTCAGCCCTTTGAACCCAGGTATAGCTCGGAAACAGCAAGAGCTATGCCAAATCTGTTGACATACTACTGAAAGCTTAAAACAAGAGGAACCCCCCAAAAAAATCCCATCGAAATTGGATGAAAAATTAAAATTTTTAGGTAATCTGCATGTTTGCAATTTTGGCCCTATTTGACCCCTCATAGCTCGGAAAGGAAACAAGTTATCAAAAATCTGATGGTGCAACACTGTATTAATTTTTTACTTAGAATCCATTGCAAAAGACTGCATCAAAATCGGACAAAAAATAAAAAAATATAAAATTTCTGAAATTCGCCCGGTTTATCTCATGAACAGTACATGCCACTTCAAATCCGTTGACATCCACCAGATAGGAAATTTCCACAGGAACACACTGAAAGAAACTCCATCAAAATCTGATAAATAATAAATATTCTAAAGTCAAATATGTGAAAACACTCAATTTTGCCCTTTTTGGCCCCTTTTTTAAAAACAGGAGGGGCCAAAATAAGGAAAACTATACCTAGTCTTCCTTTTGTGCCAAGGAACACTGTCAAAATTTCATAAGGATTGATCAACTTAAACTTAAGTTATTGACCAAAAAAGTGTCTACAGACGGCAACGACCACAATTTTTTGCGGTCATATAAAAAAGCTTGAAAATTTAAAACATTTTGGATTTATATATCATATCTAGAGTTTCAGTTTACACAAACTGGGTACTGCAACAAAAACTAGAAGCTCACCTGACAAAATGCTTCTATGCTATGCATGACCAAAAATAATGTTTTTACCAATAAGGTCAAATGTTTAGCTGTGTTCTCCTTTGGCATACATGTTTTTTTGACTGATCCTATTAAAAAGAGTAATCTTTGCAAAGGAACTTCTATACATCAGTCCAATACAGTTAAATTAAATTTGCTTGAATAATTTCAGAGAAGATGATGAAAAGATGATTTTCTCATAGGCTCCAATGTTAAACTTTTTTTTTTTTTAATTTATTTTTCACTAGCCAGGATTTTACAGAAAACCCCTACCATGCCACCTGACTAGTGCATAGCAGGGGTTATTATAACATGTAGAATATCAAAAATGACTAATAAGGATAATGTATAACAAAAAGAATGTACACAAAGAAGAACACACTACTATCAGTCACTCTTTCATACTCCCTTGTGTACCTTTATGTTTGTAATAAGTTACATACTGTTGAAGAAAAGACATGTTTATGTATAATATGGAGTTAATGAATATAAATTTAGAAGATATTATCAAATATCTCTTGAAGTGGGGCCCAAAATTTTTCACAAACGGACATTTTATCATTTTTAGCAGCAGTATACAGCTCTGCTGAATGATATTTCTTCAAAAGATGTTTAATACCAATGATATTTGGAGCTTGATCTTTAAATTTACACTTATATATATATAGTTATTGGCAACAATAATTAAAAAATTCAAAAACAGACCCTCTTCTTCACAGCCTAGGAAAATATGTTTTTTTTCTAACAGGATATTGACATAAAACCTATTTATGTATTGAGTAAATATTACCCAAAAATTGTACACTAGAGGACATTCAAAAAACAAATGCTCAATTGTTTCTTCTTGAGATTTACAAAAAGAACAGAGCTTAGTATCTTTAATCTTAATTTTAAATAAAAAGGAATTGGTTGGAAGAATTCTGTGTAAGAACTTGAACTGAAAGTTTGTAAGATATGTATCCTGACAACATCTTTTCAGTAAAATGAAATAGTTTGACCAGTGATCTATTTCACATCCAAGTATTTCTCCCCATTTTTTAAATTTATCAACTGGCAAGTTGACTACATTTTCTAAAAGACATTTATAAACAAATTTTATTTTTTTTATTTGATACAATTTTCCTATAAAAAACATCTTCCATAATAATGTTATCAAAATTTATATTTGCACAGTTTTCCTTAATACAATCTTTGAATACTTTTGGAATTTGTGATAAAAGAGAATAATATTTCAAGAAGTTCCCAATAATAGTATTTGACTTTTCTTTTATTTGATCATAAGAGTAGAAATCTTTTGTCTCTCCATCAAATATATCTGCTAGGTACTGAATATTATAATTTTTCCAATTCATATAATATCTGAATTCTTCTATTGGTACAAAATTGAGAATATCAAGTGATATTAACTCGTCAAAATTGTTACCAACAGAAGGCCTAGCATAATGTAAACTCAGAAAAACATCTCTCCAAAATGGATTTGACAATTGGTTTGATATTTCTTTGAGTTTTTCTTTTTGAAGTCTAAAAGCACGTTCTTTTCCATAATTTTTCAAGTAATAAAATAAGATTCTTTGCCAATCACAAGTTTGATTATCAAAGACTCGTTTTACCCAAGTTACTTTTAAGTACAGATTAAAAGATTCAATGTGGATCATTTTTAAACCTCCCTGCCAGATATCGCCAATAATGGTATTAAGTTTTATCCTATCTGATTTACCATTCCAAATAAAATTGAAAAAAAGTGTATTTATTTCCTGTAGTTTAAGTTGTGAAATACTTGGTAAAGCTGTAAATAAATGAACTAACTTTGGTAACGCTAAACTTTTAATTACAGTAATCTTACCAACCAATGTCAATTTACGATGCTGTCAACTTTTCAAAATTGAAGACAATTCTTTGATTTTTTTCGAGAAGTTAATATCAAGTATACTGCTTAAATCTAGAGAAAAATCTATACCCAATAATCTAAAATTAGAATATGTCCAATTAAGTTTATGTTCTGGACAAAGAATAAAGTCTGAATACTTCATATTTCCTATCCATATAGCTTTAGTTTTGGAAGTGTTCATCTTTAAACCAGATATCTTATAGAAAGATTCAAAACAACTTAAAGACTCTTTTAAAGACAATTCACTTCCATCTAATATAAGAAACGTATCATCAGCATATTGAGTCACCAATGATTCAGTTTCATTAAAAGAAATTCCATGTATATTTTTATTTGCCTTTAATTTAATAGATAGAAGTTCAACTCCGATAATAAATAAGCAAGGCGATAACGGATCCCCTTGTCTACAACCTCGTTCTAAATTAAAAAAATCAGAAATATATCCATTATTAATAACACTACTAGTTGCTTTACTATAAAAAATATTAAACCACTTACAAAAAGAAGGACCAAAATTGAAACTTTCAAGTGCTTTGTTTAAAAATTCCCATTCAACACTATCAAATGTTTTTTTCAAAATCTACAAGTAATAGTAACCCAGATTTATCATGTTCTTCTAAATAGTGCATCAAATCATACAGTAACCTAGTATTTTCTGTAATAAACCTATCTTTCAAAAAACCTTTTTGAGTATCACTAATAATGAAATCCAGTACTAATTTAACTCTGTTAGCGATTACAGAAGAAGCAATTTTGATATCTGTATTTAAAAGACTAATAGGTCGCCAATTACTTATAAAACGTCTGTCCTTATTGTCTTTAGGAATACAACTTATTATACCTTGATATTGAAATTCGGAAAAACTGCCTATGTCATAACCAAAATAAAGGGATTTAAAAACAAAGGGACCAATATTCTTCCAAAAAAACTTATAAAAATCTACAGTAAATCCATCGGATCCAGGACTTTTTCCATTTTCCATACGTTTAAGTGCTTCTGAACATTCCTTAAAGGTCAAGTTACCCTCACACAATTCTTTCTGTTCGTCTGTAAGTTTAATGTTATGATCAATACATCAATATGTATTTGGAAACCAAATTTCATTGAAATCGGAAAATGTTGAATTTTCCCACCTTTTTTTGCGGCCATTTTGAAAATGGCGGTCAACAAACAATTTTCAACANAAAAGACTAATAGGTCGCCAATTACTTATAAAACGTCTGTCCTTATTGTCTTTAGGAATACAACTTATTATACCTTGATATTGAAATTCGGAAAAACTGCCTATGTCATAACCAAAATAAAGAGATCTAAAAACAAAGGGACCAATATTCTTCCAAAAAAACTTATAAAAATCTACAGTGAATCCATCGGATCCAGGACTTTTCCCATTTTCCATACGCTTAAGTGCTTCTGAACATTCCTTAAAGGTCAAGTTACCCTCACATAATTCTTTCTGTTCTTCTGTAAGTTTAATGTTATGATTAAAAAATGACATATCGTCACAATCAAAAATTCTTTTTGAATATAAAGTTTCATAAAAATGTTTTTGTTCAAGCAGTATTTCTGATTGGTCTGATATGTGATTTCCATCATCTTTAACTAATTCAGTTATAGTTTTATGAATAAATTTTTTTCTCTCTAATTTACAAAAGTATTCTGTGCATTTCTCTCCATTTTCATGCCAGTTTGCACGGGAACGGATTAATAAACCTTCTATCATTTGTTCTCTCTTTTTCTCTAATTCAATTTTTTTCTCATTCAATTTGTTTTGTATCAATTCACTAGGAGCAGAGTCCATACTATTTTCTAAATTTTGTATTTCCTGTTCTAACTCAGCAGATTTTAACTTTTCTTCTTTTGATTTTTTTATACTGTGAGATATTGAAATGCTTCGGATTTTCATCTTCAAAATTTCTAAAAATAATTGATCATTACAAGATAGTTGAATATTTAATAAATCACTAATATCACCAGACACAAAATATTCAGATATAGTATCAGTTATACATTGTTTCACTAGAGAAACATATTCCTGGTCTCTCAGTAATTGGGAGTTAAACTTCCAATAACCTTTACCACGTTTAGCAAGACTGGCTGAAAAAGAGAAAACTACAGCGGAGTGATCTGTTTTATAACCTGGTATAATTTTGACATTTTTCATAAGAGAATATAAATCATCAGTAACTAAAAAATAATCTAGACGACTTTGCTTAATAGGAGAGCTTTGACGCCATGTAAATTTCTTTTCATTGGGAAAACATGTTCGCAAAGGGTCAAGAAGTTGAAAAACATAAATGATCTCTTCAATTTTTTTCCAATGTTAAACTATGTTCTGCGTTGGCCACCATGTTTTTTTACGAACCAAATGAAATAGTCAATTTTTGTAAAGCACCTTCCGTACATCATTTCTGTAAACTTTTCTTTGGTTGAATTTGCTTCAGCAGTTTCAGAAGAGATGATGAAAATGCGATTTTTCCCATAGTGTCCAATGTTAAACCCATATTCTGTGCTGGCGGCCATGGTTTTTGTCAGTCTGAACAAAATGAGCAATCTTTGTTAAAGTCCTTTTTACATGATTCCTGTAAAGTTTGGTTGAATTTGCTTCAGCGGTTTAAGAGGAGAAGATGAAAATGTAATTTTCCCATAGGGTCCAATGTAAAACCATGTTCCGTGCTGGTGGCCATGTTTTTTGTCGGATCGGAACGAAATGAGCAATCTTTATTGAAGACCTTTAGTTCCTCATTCATGTATAGTTTGGTTGAGTTTTGCTTCAGTGGTTTCAGAGGAGAAGATGAAAATGTGATTTTTCCCATAGAGTTCAATGTTTAACACATTCCTGTATACTTTGGTTGAATTTGCTTCAGCAGTTTCACAGGAGAAGATGAAAATGTGATTTTCCCCATAGGGTTCAATGTTTAACACTGTTCCGTGCTGGCAGCCATGTTTTTTATCAGATATGGAGGAAATGAGCAATCTTTGATCAGGTCCTTTAGTACATAATTCCTGTAAAGTTTGGTTGAATAGTCTTCAGTGGTTTCGCAAGAGAAAATGAAAATGATTCACTACTATTAAAAAAATAACATTTCTTCATTTCACAAGATTTAATTTTATATCCAATAACAGAACTGTCACAATTCATCTTGATCTTTTCTTCATACCAGGCTGCCAACTACAAAATAAAGAAGACAATATTATAAAGATCTGTGGAAATAATAATTTCAATTTTTGTTGGTTCAAGAACTGATAGTGTGCACAATATGTATTATGGAAGATTTCCTGGATCAAAACATATTATATTTGCAACTCATCAATTAACATACCAATATTTCTCTAATAACACCTATAAGAACTCCTGCGAAACCCCTGTCTTTTGTTTGATTATCAAACAATCAAAATCCTATAGAATTCTATTGTATACCAATTTGTCATCACTGGAGTATCAAGGTTAACCCGTTCAGGCAGTACAAATTGGTATACAATAGAATTCTGTAGAATCTTGATTACTTGATGAACAAAGACAGGTGTTTTGAAAGTGTTCTTACAGGTGTTACTAGATGAAAATAGGTATATTCATTGATGAATTGCAAATACAGTCAAACTTCGATGGCTGGAACACCCAAGGGACAGATGAAAACATTTCAAGCCAGCGAGGTGTGGTCGAACTATGTTTAAACTTAAGTAAAGGGACTACAAAAATGGTTCAAGGCATCCATGGTGTTCGAGTTACTGCAGTTTGAGCCATCCCAGTTCTACTGTATAACATGTTAATGATCCAGGAAAAATGCAACAAAACCTTTCAATAGAAAGAAGAGCAATAAAGCATTTACTTTATCATGTATTTAAGATTCCATGATGTCTTAATAATACAGCATGTTTTGTCTTTTTGTCAATTGCCATGGAAAGCATGTTATGTTTAACAAGTGTGGATCGTATTGCAAGGCAATACAGAAGTCCCCTACCGGTGGAATAATTCAGTATACCAGCAAAAAAAGTTAAAGAAGAAAAGTTTTCCGAGCCCAAGGCCTATGACTTCGTCAAAAATCAATGGACCCAACCCATACTCAAACTTGATCTGTAACCCATAGTAGTTGATTAACAATGCAAATATCAGCTTAATATCTGAAATGGTCCGGAAAACCTATATTTTACCAAAATTTTCTAAGTCCAAGGCCCATAACTCCGTCCAAAATCAATGGACCGGAACCAAACTCAAACTTGATCTGTAACTCATAGTGGTTGACTCACATTACAAATATTAGATAAATATCTGGAACGGTTTAGAAAAAAAGTCCAGAAAACCTATATTTTACCAAATTTTTCTAAGTTAAAGGGCCATAACTCCGTCCAAAATCAATGACCCGGAACCAAACTCGAACTTGATCTGTAACTCATGGTGGTAGACTTACATACCAAATATTAGATAAATATCTCTAATAATATGGGAAAAAAGTCTGGAAAACTTGAGTGTGATGGACTGACGGACTGACGGATTGACTGACTGACGGACTGACGAAGTGCAAACCTAAAGTCCCCTTCGGCGAAGCCGGTAGGGGACTAAAAAGATGTCAAGTATTGTCAACAGTATTTTGAGATTGTATACTGGTATGGAACTTGTCGGAATCTGCAGAAGTTTCATTTATTTTTTATTACTAGTACTTTACTTACAGTTGACCAATCCCTTTGAGATTTATATACAACAAGAGCCGTCGCAAAATGGCAGCCAGGTATACCCCTGCTCATTGAACCCTGAATCAATATGGCAAGTGGAAAATTAAGTGTGAGTGGACACAATACAGGTATGGACACAGTACAAGTGTAGACACAATAGAAGTATGTTCACAGTTGCAGAAAAAAGTGTGACTAAAAAGTCCAATTTTGAAAATGAAAAGCAAATAAAGGGCTACGCCGAGCGCAGCATGTTACGACCGCAGCATGTCGACCACTGAAATTTCAACAAAAGTAGTTTAAAGTGAATGTGGATACAGTAAAGAGCTTGACAAAATAATTAGATGGACACAAAAAGAAGCTTGACACAGTTATTAGCTGATCACTTACTGATGAAAAAAACATAAGAGCTATGCAAAATATGTACTATCAACTAAAACTTTACATCCATAGAAATTCAAAGAAAAAAATTCCATCGAAATCTGATGAAAAATAAAGATATGACATATTAAGAAAAATTGCAATTTCAGCCCCTTTGACCCCATGTAGCTCGGAAACGGTAAAAGCCACGCCAAATCTGTTTCCATTCCTCTGAAAGCTTAGATCAAGAGGAATCCAAAGAAAAAAATCCAATCGAAATCCGATGAAAAATAAAGATTTGACATTTGGAAAAATTGCATTTTTGGCCCCTTTGACCCCTTGTAGCTTGGAAACGGTAAGACCTACACAAAATCCCTTTACATACTGCTGAAAGCTTAGATCAAGAAGAATCCAAAGAAAAAAATCCCATTGAAATCCGATGAAAAATAAAGATTTGACATATTTAGATAAATTGCATTTTTGGCCCCTTTGACCCCTTGTAGCTCGGAAACGGTAAGACCTACACAAAATCCGTTGGCATACTACTGAAAGCTTAGATCAAGAGGAAGCCAAAGAAAAAAATCCCATTGAAATCCGATGAAAAATAAAAATTCTACATAATCTGTAAATTCGCAATTTTGGCCCCGTTCGGCCCCTCGTAGCTGGAAAAGGAAACAAGTTATCAAAATCTAATAGCTGAGCGCCATATTAATTTTTCACAAGGAATCCATTAAAAGAAACTGCATCAAAATCGGACTTAAAATAAAAAAATTATTTTTTTGGAGATTTGCCCCTGTTGGGCCCCATTTATCTCGTGAGCGGTACATGCTACGTGAAATCCGTTGGCATACTGCAGATTGGAAATTTCCTCAGGAGCACACTGAAAAAAACCCCATCAAAATCCGATTAAAAATAAAGATTCTACAGACAAACATGTGAAAACACCCAATTTAACCCTTTTTGGCCCCTTTTTTAAAAACGGGTGGGGCCACAATGACCAAAACTAAGCCAAGCCTTCCTTTTGTACCAAAGAACATTATGTTAAAAGGAGTAGGGTCAATAAGATATGAATCTGGCCCAAAATTAAGACAATGTCATACAACCTTATATTTTTCTGAAATATTATTTCTGTAGATGCCTTTCAATTATTTAAATTCATAAACATCTAAATTATTATGAGTTACATAGAAAACAAATGTTGAAATCAGGCTTTTTATAGAAAACATGATAATTTTCTTCAAAATCTCAAAATCTTGTATGGTTTTTATTCAAAACGAAAGTGGGCACATGCGAACAACAAGAAAATATTTTGCAGAAAGTTGTATCATTATAATACCTTTCATGCCTTTAAATATTTTTGTGTTGTTCCGATGTGCCCAATGTTAAAAGTAAGAAAATTGTCTAAAAAATCTTTGATTTCGACAAAATTTGCATAGTTGGATGTCATAAGGCAATTTTGCTGCGTCACATTTGTACAACGCGGAACTTATAATATAAAAAAACATGTAATGCGTGTTAGAGCAACTATTTAGTAATATAAATATTCATTTAAACATCACTTGATCAGAAAAGTAATTCTAAGTGGATATTTGGGCCAATAATGGGGCTTATCGATCCTTCTCCTTTCATAAGGATTGATCAACTGGAACTAAAGTTATTGACCAAAAACTAAAGTGTCTACAGACGACGACGACAACAACGACAACGACGACGACGACAACGACGACGACAGCACCATACCAATATACGACCACAAAAATTTTTGCGGTCGTATAAAAATGCACAAAGTCTGTAAACAGGAAGTGGTGATCCAATATGGCTGAAAAGGGGAGACGCAGTATAAGAATTCATACTGAAGCACAATACTAAATATCTAGTGGCTGTCATGCACAGTTGTTGAGAAAAAAGACAAAAAAGTCCAATTTTGAAAATGAAAAGTAAAAAAAAAGCACGAAGTCAGTAAACAGGAAGTGGTGATCCAATTTGGCCAAAAAGGGAAGGCACAGCATAGGACCTCATACTAAGATACCATACCAAATATCAAGTGGCTGTCATGTGCAGTTGCTGAGAAAAGTGTGATGAAAAAGTCCTATATTGAAAATGAAAAGTAAAAAATGCACAAAGTTGTTTAACAGGATGTGGTGATTCGATATGGCCAAAAAGGGGAGGTGCAGTATAGTACCCATACTGAAGCACCATAACAAATATCAAGTGGCTGTGATATGCAGGTGCAGAGAAAAATGCGACGAAAATAATGTGTGACCGAGAGAATGATGGACGGATGGACAGAGGTAAAACAGTATACCCCCCTCTTTCGGAACGGGGATATAATTATAAGGCTGCATGCATGTGGTTTGGGTCACTATGAAAATGTTTGTAATTATAATTGACTTTTGTAATTACTGTAAACATGGACATTTTCATGTGGGGGAATTTTCCAGATCAACAAAAATCCATGAAAATTTATCACATGGGAAAAGTTTGGTTTTGAAGTGTAATATGCAAAAGCAATGACTTTGACAATTATAAAAGACGTGAAAATTACCCCCTCACAAAATGTTTGTTCAACAAAATCACGAAAACTTAGTAGTAAGTCTTCCAGGGAAGATATGTGTCGCCTGCGTAATAACAAATAATATTCTAAGTTCTGTCAAACAATAAGTAGGTATGTGAGAGATCCCAAACTCTATTACACTGAAATGGTCTCCATACTACATATTGAATTGCAGAAATTTTTTGTGACTCTAATCAGCAAAGAATATTCTATGTTATGTCAAACAGGAAGTGGGCATGCCAGAGATCCGAAACTCCATCACACGGTAAAGGTCTCCACACTGATACACTATGCCAAATTGCAGAGGGCTCGGATACATGGTTACTGAGAAAAATGTGACAGACATTTTTTGTGACTCCGATAGTGATCCCTATATGTCACCACTGCGTGAATGCAGGCAGCACAATAACACCCCATGAAAATTTCCCCATTTACAGTGTTATTGACCTTTAGGTATCCCTTTAGCAGCAATTTTGGATTGCATGTTGAAATATTGGACAAAATCTAAGATGGAACTCTCCAAAGATCAATGTAACAAAGTTTGCTTCTAATTTGCCTAACAATTTGAAGGGAGCAGAAGCTTCACAAATGGTCCAACAATGAACTTAGTTCCTTATTTCTATACATCTTGGACGAGATGCAAACCTACTGAAGACATTTTTGAAGGGGACATCCAAGAACCATTGTGACTAAGTTTGGTCTATTTTGAAAATACAGTCAAACCTGTCAAAACTGAACCCTGACTCAGCCAAAACCTTGTCTAGACCAAACACGATGCAAAGACTCTTTGTATCAATTTCTATATATTTTGAAGCTGTGTTAACCGTAAACCTGTCTAGCCCAAACAAAATATTAAGTCCCAGAGGGGTTCAGTTTAGACAGGTTTCCCTGTATGTCATTCATTGATGCATATGATCAATGAGATAGGCAGCTGTTGGACAACATATTTCTGAAGACCATCCAAAGACTATTTGTAAGGGACCGACCATTTAACCTGAAAGGGGGGGTTATGGTTTTTTTCTGGACAGATAAATTTTTTCGCGCTTTGC
>MJUU01025114.1:149627-159690 GCA_002080025.1 Modiolus philippinarum
AACAAAAAAAAAAAAAAACAAACAAACAAACAAAAACCCCACAAAAACATAAAAAATGTTAATCGCAATAACCTTCACTTCGTACTTGACAACTGGTATGGTTTCGATTGTGCAATATGCACCGGTGTATATTTGCACCGATTTTTTAGTGTGAACAAATGACAAAAATACCTGTATTTGACACGAAATTAACAAGTAAAAATATTTGAAACCAAAAAAATGTAAAAAAAAAAAAAATGTTACACCTTCTTTTTCTTTTCTTCATTCCCAAATCACGCTTATTAATAAGAAGTGTCCATAAAATACAGTGCCGTGCAAAAAATCATTGCTTCGGTGTTCATTATCGATACTTTCGACGTATATTACTGTGACGTCATCTTCATTGAAAGAAAGAAATCAAACGACGTGTGGCCGAAAAAGCCAATTTTTGTCGTTATATTCCATTATATCTTTCTTATGAGTTTGGTGACCTATTGTTTTTATTGCCTTATTCTAATTAATACAAACAACTTAACCCTTACTATGCTATATATAATATTACTTAACTGATTGCTGCTGCTGCATTCTTTTGTTCTTTTCTAATGATAATTATATATTGTTTTCAAACTGATGTAACTTTTTTATTTTTTAAGTTACAAAAAAAATCTGTATATATAAGTTGTTCAGTAAAATCCAATCTTTGTAAATATTTGCTCTATTATTTTATATTTTGAAATGTGTAACCTGTAAATACAGGTAAAAGTCAGGTAAAAGGTAATTTTTTTGTACACTTAATTTGAAGACTTCTATTTGTATCATTTTGAACGTAAACATGGTTTTTGATAGTTTTATGTAAGCATCTGTGAATATACCATGATAATAATTGTTTTTTTAGAATATTTTTTACAGGTGAACACAGGTGTACACAGGTAAAGCTCGTTAATAAAATAAATGGTTTTAAAAACATGTGTTTGTTGTTTTCTGTGTTTCACTATGCTTTATGTGGTTCTATTCATCAAAATAAAGTTTAAAATGAGAAAATGAACTTGTATTCAGGTAAATTTGTAATTTACAATTATTCAGGTGAAAATCTCAGGTTAGTTTTTTGTCTATTCTGAATCTGAACTGGAATCGGAAGATTGAGAACTTTCCCCACGGAAATGTTTTTTGGAGTGGTAAGCTTTGAAACAGTCTGGAACACAGAGAGGAATGTTACAGTTTGCTTCCTCTTGAAACCATCCCTTTTGTCCTTTGTCATATTACATGCCTTACAATCTCGCAAGGGATGTAACCGCTTGGCACCTTCTTGAGATGGAATATATGCTGGAAAGTGCCTGCCCACAAGTCTATCAATAGGTTCACTTTTTCTTCCTTTATTTGCTTGGGGACGGGGGCATTGTTAGCTGAATTTATAAGACCTTTTGCAAGTTCTTGTCTAAATGTTTGATGTATCCTGCGTTTAGTCGGATTTCCATACTTTCGGTATAATATGTACGCATTGACCAAAAGTAAATTGAAAAGATGGAAAAATAAAGTCTTCCACCATTTGATGCTCTTCCGTAACACATCATAATACTGACATATCTGATCATTCATGTCCACACCTCCCATGTATTTGCAGTAATCTATAATCAAATTTGGTTTAACGACAGGCTCATTGTTGTTGTTCATACGGTCGGTCACAACAAGTTTTGCTTCATGAAAGGTAGAAATCATGTGAACATCTCTCTTGTCATGAAATTTTATTGCAAGTAAATTATCCTTCCTTCTGAAAATACCATCACCCTGCTTCAACCTTTTCACACACTTGAATGCTTGTGGAATGTTTTTACGGTTAGTGCGAACAGTTCCACATGCATACGTATTCAGTAAGTCTAACTCCTGAAATAATTCCGGACTTGAATAGTAATTATCCATGAATACTTTGTATCCTTTCACCAAGAGTCCACAAAAGGAAAGTAATCCAATGACAAGCTGTGTTGTGTGATTCAATTCCTCAGTAAGACCAAGTGGTTCACAATAAATCGAACAACTGCGAAGGATGTCAGCATCATAAATGTCAAATCCGACACAATAACCGGATTTAGCCTCACAAACTTGATATAGTTTTATTCCAAATTTATTCGGCTTCATTGGATTGTAAACCTTAAACTTAACACGTCCTTTGAAGGGACAAGTGCCTTTATCAAAGCTCAAATATTCATCAGGGGTATAAATATCAAAAGTTTCTCTCATCATTGAAACGAATGGACGAACTTTGTAAAGACGGTCGTTACCAGGGGCTAAATTGTTATCAACCAAATGCAAATTTGACAAAATAGCCAAAAATCTATCCTTGGCCATCATTTTTCCAAATAAAGGTGTAGCAATAATGTCATCTTTAGACCAATAAGCATCTAAATCCCCTTTTCTGGTCAAACCCATGGTTATTATCAAAGAGAAAAAGACTTTCATTTCATCCACTGACACCGGCCGCCATTTTTGTAATCGAGATTTTTCTTTCAATTGTTCATTTTCCTTCCGATTTTCAGCATATAAATTCGTTTGTTCAACTATCAGACCCCACATTTCGTTGGCAAACAATAAATTAAAAAAGTCTATGGGTTCGGGGTCCTCTTGAAGTTCAACATTCAGTCCAGGAGTTCCCGAAAATGGGGCACAAATTGGAAAGCAATCTACGTTTTCCCATCCAAAATTTTCGTCAGCTCGGATATTTATGTCTTTATCTGACTGTTCAAAGTCTATTTTATTTAATATTTCCATGCCCTCAAGTAAATCTTCAGGACCAAAGCCCTCAAAATCACTTTCATTGTCGGATTCTTCGAAAATACGTAAGATTTCGTCATCACTATCTTTCGTGATTTTCATGGCGTCCTGCCATTTTTTTTCTGGAATTTTCCAAACATGTCTACGTCAATTTACTGGATAATTTTTTCAATAAACTTTCCTAGGTTACAAGCGCAAACGAGACCTAAACTATATTTACATTCGGAAATCTCGGTCTTTTCCATAGACCAAGTGAAAAGATTGCAATGCAATCGATCAAAATTAAAAGTGTACACAAACGACAAATGTCGCGATTAGCGGTCGGGGACAGAAACGTTGGCGCGGCTTATGTCGCGTTTAAAGTCGTTAGGGTTAACATGCTCTGAAAATATGAGGAAAAAATCAACAGCAGAATTTTCACAATTTAATAGAAAAGATAACAAAAATGTCTCATGTTTTGCGCGGGAAAGTAATTAAGCGTTAAAATAATTATCATTCTTTCTTTCAAATGTTTGTTCTTTTACAGAAATGAAATCTGTAGACTTCCCAGAGTATAATACAGAAATCCGTTTGGAATTTCAACTATTATTACCGAAACGGCAAGGGTTTGAAGTTAAACTTCTCATTTCTCCATCTTCCGAATTAAGCTACTTTTCACGGCGCCATAGCAACAAAACTAAGTCGGTGACCTATATTTTTTATTCTTGAAAATTGTTCCGAATACCTTAAAGAATGGTTATGCTAAGTTTCACGAAAAAATCAACAGCAGAAATGAATAATTGGTTTGGTCTTTAAATCCATTCAGCAGTTCTGTAGAAGATCTTTGTGTGCATTTCCCATAGGGTCCAATGCTGTCGGTCATGTAAGATGACAGATTGGCACCAAAGTAATAACACTTGGTCAGCACCTCATAAACATCATTCATGCCAAGTTTGGTTCAAATCCATTCAGTGGTTCTAAGGTAGAAGTACTTTATATGCATTTTCCCATAGATTCCAATATTAATATTAAGATCCCCGCTGGCGGCCATGTTGGATGATGGATCAGCACCAAAGTAACAATACTTGGTCAGCACCTCATAAGCATCATTCATGCCAAATTTGGTTCAAATCCATTTAGTGGTTCTCAAGAAGAAGTTCTTTGTATGAATTTTCCCATTAGGTCAAATGGTAAACTAAGTTCCCCGCTGGCTGCCATCTTGGAAGCGGTCGGAGAACTTGAACTTGTTCAATAAAATATAGTCCTTAACATGCTGAACATTTTTGCAATTTAAACTTGACCTCTATCTCAAAGGGTTTTTGAAATATAGGACAAAAAGTAAAAAATCACGAAAAATTTGACCAATAAAGGGCCACAACTCATATATAGGTACTTGGATTTTCTTCAAAATATCCATGTGGGTAGATCTTAACATGCTAAACATTTTTGCAATTTAAACTTAACCTCTATCTGTTATAGTTTTTTTAATAAAAAATAAAAAACATCAAAATTTTGAAAATTTTACGGAAAAAGGGCAATAACTCTTAGACGGGTCATCAGATTTTCTTCAAAATTTCAGCATGGGTAGATCTTCTCATGCTGATCATTTTTACACCGTCAGATTTTTTTATATCTGTAACGATTTTTGAGTTATTTGCCAAAAACTGTAATTTACCCCTATGTTCTATTTTTAGTAATGGCAGCCATGTTGTTTCACCTAAGACATACAAAATAACAAATTTGAAACTAGATACCCTAGTGATGATTCAGTTAAAGTTTGGTTCAATTTGACCCAGTGGTTTCAGAGGAGAAGATTTTTGAAAGTGAGCTAATGACGGACAGACGACGGACGGACGATGGACAACGGGCGCCAAGTGATGGCAATAGCTCACCCTGGCATAGCCAGGTGAGCTAAAAAGTTAGGTATAATATCAATTAAAGGTGGACGGACACTGTTGCATGGCAAGTTCAACTCACGCATTTGAAAAATACGAGTCAGATATGGAGTCAATTTGATTTTGTGTCCGAAAAGTCATTTGAAAGCTTTTCATTTGGAAAAGTAATATTTCATCCACTTTACCTCAAATTAGCTCTCTTTTCTCATAGATAATCTTTAATTTAGACATTTTGTTAAAAATCCAGATTAATAGGACAGTGACTGGTAAATTTTTTTACCAATAGTACAGGTTAATAAGAGGCTCTCAAGAGCCTATATTGCTCACCTGGCCCTTGATTATCATAGACATTTCATGTTGAAGAGCCCATATCTATTTATAGTTAAACTATAGTTCCAATATGCATAATTACTGTGAAAGTACTTGTTTTTGTGGGATTTTTATTTTCGTGGATTTCGTGGTTCGCTAAACCCACGAAATTAAGTTCCCAACGAAATGCACATTTTCTTAAAGATTCAATGCTAAGACTTCGAAACCAAGAATTTAAGTACCCATGAAATAGTGATTATAAAAGCCACGAAAATTATGTCCACGGATAAAAAGTTCTTCCACAGTAGTTTAAGAGGAAAAGACCTCTGATCATGTTTCCCAAGGGGTCATATGTTAAAACTATGTTTCCCGCTGGCAGCCATCTTGCATATTGCGCCAACCTGAAAAACACCTCTTTTGTAAGGGACCATCCATGGACTCTTGTGGCCAAGTTTGGTTCCAATTATCCAAGCAGTTTCAGAGAAGAAGATCTTTGAATGTGTTTTCCCATAGGGTCCAATGTTAAAACTATGTTTCCTGCTGGCGGCCATCTTGGATATCGTGCCAACCTGAAAAACACCTTTTTGTAAGGGACCAACCAAGGACTATTGTGGCCAAGTTCGGATCCAATTGGCCCAGTAGTACCAGAGAAGAAGATCCATGAACATGTTTTCCCATAGGTCCAATGTTAAAACTATGTTTCCAGTTGATATATAATTTGAAACCAGGAATTTAAGTGTCCACGAAAAAGTGGATATTTATGAAAACCACAAACATCTATGTCCATGAATAAAAGTACTTCCACAGAATTTGGAGTTCATGTACCAGTATTACAACAGCATTTTAGTTGAAAAAGGTTTAGAACTTCTGTAAGATTATGCTACATAACACAGTATATTCAAGGTACATACATACCTTTCTAAATTTTTTGAAATTTCTCACAATTTTCCCTTTCCACCTGACATAACCATCTGGAACTCCTTCTGTTGAAGCATTCTTAGGTATATTTGGTTTCCTAGCAACCAAGTCCACAAATTTAATAGTAATACAATTGAATGGTAAATTATCTTCCTTTACATAGTCTGTAGGCCTTGAATCTCCAGCCTAGAAGTAAAACTTTTTCTTAATATTTTATATGAAAGAGTGATATGACTTAATAATATTAACAAGAATTAAATTAGGCAATAAGCAACTTCAACTAATTTGGTAAATACATGTATACTATATTATATATTATATTGGTGGAATTAGCTGTATGAGTCGCACCAGTGAAAAGTTTTGATGCAAATCATTCAACCCAAGAGACCTGATAAAAGAATGTTGTACCATCATGTCTTGGTTTATGATATTTATCTAATGTCTTGGTTTATGATATTTATCTAATGTAGCCTCAATGAAATTTGCTGTGACTTTCTCAAAATATCTTTTTTAGTAAATGTTAATGGATGACATGGCATACTCCAATGGAAAGCTATTTTTGCTGCTTCAGACCATGCATTACCATAATTTTACAATAAATGATGAAACAGTCTTCCATTACCATTATGCTATGTTATTTTAACAGAAAATTGGAGCCGGAAACAGAGGGAGTATATGCCCGGTTAACTGAACACCTATATTTATTGTTATAATGTTCTGGGGTCTATCCAGTATCAAAAACATGTGGGTTGGGAGTTAATCTCGATTTCGTAGCAAAAAAGTAATTATGTAATTACTTGATAAAGTTTCAACAAAAAGTTTTCATTGTAAAAAATTTGATTTAATTAAAGTAAATAGAAATGCATATTGGTTCTGCAATTTTTTTCCCCATTTCTACCCAAACATTTTTACATAAATTAGCAAACAAATTGAAATTCTGCTTGTTCATTGGCCATCCAAGTAAACAATAAACAAGCATCCTTTATGCAAATAAGTAATCCATGGACAATGCATTTGGTGTCTTTTCATTGGTTTGTTAGTTTGCCTAAATCATTCATCACTCACTCCCACATCGCATTTCTTTGATTTTGAATAAAATTGTCATTAAGGTCTAAGGAAAATATTTTTATCTTAACTTTGATTATTTTGGTAAATATACATGAGTAGTGGGCAAAAAATAAAATGAGAAAATGATACATGTTTTATTATGGTCTTATTTGAAACAAAATAGCTACAGCGATTTTAGATGCAGCAAGTTTCGTTGTGTGTACTTTAATAGTCTACCAAAAAAAAACTTTTGAAAATAGTTTAGTTTACTTAAAGTTTATCGAAGGAACTCCTTGATGCTTGCTGTGCCATCTTTATTTTTTTGACATGTATATACAGGCAATGTCACACCTTTCTTTTATCAGCACAGTGTAGTGATGCAACTTTTGTATCTGTGTTTGACTGAAACCACAAATTAAAAAACCCCAAAAATACCAATCTTTTACTCAACTTGCAACAGAATCTCCATCCAACCACAAATTCAGAAACTGATATGTAATAACTTTTGCAAAACCACAAATATTGGAATGAAAGATATGGTGCTTTCAAAGCATTTGAAAAGGGATTCAAGATTTACTTGTCCACATGTCTTACCCTTGAGGCCCAATGGTTAACTATAAATCATCTTTATTGTCTGATCTCCATCAAAATCACCAACTTATATCAAATCATGTGTCAGGTTTGATTTAATTCAGGCCAGTAATTTTCAAAAAGATGGTATTCTAAGCCTAAGGCCTGTACTGGAAGACATCCTTACCGTAATTACTCGAATTTTTCAACACTCAGATTCACCACTTTTTTGGAATTTTGAAAAAATGTCGAAAAATATGATTTTTTATATTTTCAGGGCAATTTTCAACAGAAATCGGCAATCAGCACATATGTCATCAGTCCCAATGTTTGCCGGTAACAGTTACCTAATTATGAGTGCCTGCTATATCTCTTTAAAAAAGCTATGCAGTATTTGTGTTGTTTTTATTATTTAATTAAAGCTTTTCAGACTTATTATTGTTTTATTATTATTGTCCATTGTGTATGACCTTACCAGTCAACTAGTTCCTATTGTGTAACCAATTTAACAATTTGAGTAAGCTGTACCTATTATTTTTTTGACCAACTGGTATTGCTGGACTACAACATATATTGGAAAAAGTTTTTGGTGGGTTGCTCTTGTTAGCTAATCAACACAATCAGGATCCTTTTGAATTGTCCAACAATACTATTATATATAATAATAATATATATTTTGTATGTAACTATAATATTAGAATTAACTCAATACCTGAAAAGGCTTTCTTAGTTAATTGTTTTCCCATTGGGGTCTAATTTAAGATTACTAGTTTTGTAGGTCATCATCATTTCTCTTTACATCTAGATGTTGATTTAAAGTTGATTCATAGTCCATCGTTACTATGGATACAAACCTGATCTGGATTTTGACTTGATACAAATCCTGTTGGTTCTGTTCTTTCATCTTCAGTCTAAAAAACAGGGGTAGAAAAAACATAGGTATTAACATTGATTTTTTGATAGGGTCTTTGCATTTTAACTAAACACATTCTAGCTAAATTTCTGAAATCAGTATTGCATGGACACGGGTTGTGTATTCCGGTATATACATGTAATCATTATGCTAAACTCCTCACGGGAAGGGATCTTGATGGAAGTTGTATACTGAGGGTACATAACTTAATTTGTCAGTTGGTAATGGGTCTGGAGCTGGCATATCACTTAATCATTGTTAATTGCTAGTAGTCTTCTGTGATTTCATGTTTATGTCCGTATATTTAGTTCTCTCACTTTTATTTCTCACAATTCACTCAGTCCTGTTGCCAACTGAATTTTACTGTTGTTACAATTGTTTTTTTATTTATCACATTGGCTATAAGGGGAAGGTTTGGGCCCAATAAAACTAGTTTAACCCTGCAGCAGCAGGTTTGCGCCTGTCCTAAGTCAGGAAATTTAATAAGCCTTTGTGTGTCTTGTCTGTTTTCTAGTTAGTTCACTTTATGTCTATGGGAGTCTGGGATGATGTTTATTTCGCTGAACTTGATCACTCTTTATTTAGGGGCCAACTTCGACCTGCCGTTGGGTGTGGGGTTTCCTCACCATTCATTGAAGATCTTATGGTGGCTTTGAGTTGTTATTACTCCCCTTTGGGTCGTTGTCTCTTTGACACATTCCCCGTTTCCCTTCTATTTCCTAAAGAATAATCTACAGTACACACAGAGTGTTTCACTTACAAAACAATCAGGTCTGACATATTTCACACATTAGACACCAGCAAATATCCATGTAAACACCAGCAAACTTCCTTTTGTTGATTACATAGAAATATATTGGCAAGTTATAAATGTCAGTGCAAACACCAGCATTTCAC
Source organism: Modiolus philippinarum (assembly GCA_002080025.1). Taxonomy (NCBI): domain Eukaryota; kingdom Metazoa; phylum Mollusca; class Bivalvia; order Mytilida; family Modiolidae; genus Modiolus; species Modiolus philippinarum. The sequence goes on from MJUU01025114.1 coordinate 158,901, forward strand.
CAGCAATTGTTGGTGTTTTCACTCATGTCATGTCATGTAACTGAAACAGACTGTGTGTACTGTACACTAGAGTTGGTTTACAAATTGTGGTTTGAACTCTATCTAATGATAGATATTTGACAATTTTTTTCACAGAAGCTACCAAAACCTTGCTGTGCTGTTTTGGTTGATAACATGGTCTTAGTACCATAAACTTGAGAAATTATTTTAAGAAAGTATTAAAATAAAGATTATTCCATTTTCCCCTGATCTTATTAAACCAGAGGCTCCCAGGAGCCTGTATCGCTCACCTGGGTTTCAGTTGCCACAATCAAGGTAACATTGTAAGTTATACAGTTGATCTTCAGTTTCTCAAACTTTCGTAGCTCAAACACCTCCTATATCTTTAGCTGTTTTTTAAGTCTGATCATGTTTTACTATATTTCTTTATTGGGCTTTTTTGACAAAAAAGTTCTTGCTAAGGACCACTTTCGACACCAGTTTTGAAGTTGAGATGTCATTTTGTTATTGGCAGTCAACAAACATTTTTCAACATCGGTTTTGAAGTCGCAACATCTATATCTACTTGGAAATCAAATTTCATTGAAATCGTACAATGTTGAATTTTCCCGCTTTTTTTGGCGGCCATTTTAAAAATGGCGGTCAATGAACAATTTCTAACATCAGTTTTGAAGTTATGACATCAAGACCGATTTGGAAACCAAATGGCATTGAAATCGGACAATGTTGAATTTTCCCGCCTTTTTTGGGGGCCATTTTGAAAATGGCAGTCAACAAACAATTTTCAACA
>MJUU01025114.1:191387-202911 GCA_002080025.1 Modiolus philippinarum
GGAAATTTAGCTTTTAGTAAAAATTCAAAGTCTCAGCAAACAGGAAGTGGATGTCCGACAAACTTGAAAATTGCTTACACAATACAACTCATCATTTCCAATCTTCAGACCAAATTTCGAATCATTCCCTCCAGTTGCAGCCAAGAAATCTGTGACGAAAATTTGGTTTTTTTTTTGGTAAAAATTCAAAGTATCGACAAACAGGAAGTGGCTGTCCGACAAACTTGACAATTGCTTCCACAATACAACTCATCATTTCTAAGCTTCAGACTAAATTTCAAATCATCCCCTTCAGTAGAAGCCAAGAAAACTTTGACGGAAAATTTGGTTAATAGTAAAAAATCAAAGTAACGGTAAACAGGAAGTGGATGTCCAACAAACTTGAAAATTGCTTACACAATACAACTCAACATTTCAAGGCTTCATACCAAATTTCAAATCATTCCCTTCAGTAGAAGCCAAGAAATCTTTGACGGAAAATTTGGTTTTTAGTCAAAAATCAAAGTATCGGCAAACAGGAAGTGGGCGCCCGACAAACTTGAAAATTGCTTACAAAATACAACTCATCATTTACAAGCTTCAGACCAAATTTCAAATCATTCCCACATATATAAGCAAAGAAATCTGTGACGGAAAAAATTGTTGACGGACAGAAAGACAGACAGACGGACAAAGTGAAAACTATAGGGCGACCGCATCTCGATGCGGGGGCCCTAATAAACTTTGATGTTGATGATTTATACTGTTCTATTACATACATAATGGAAATCTTCATATTAGTGGAGAAATATAAAATCTTTCTTTGTAAGCAGTTGGTTATCACATTTTTACGTTTGAGACTTTTCAACTTAAGGATGGTCACTCCTAAGATTTTTGAAACTGTCTCTGACTTTCGGAATTCTCTTATTTTATTCATAATAATGCATTAGAAAATGTTGCATACTGACCCTCACTTTTCTTTTCAAAATATGATTGCATACATCTTGAATAGACTTTTGACAAAATTTTATGACATTCTTGAAAGTCCTTCATTGCATTTCAAAGGTTGATTGCCTTAATGCAAAGTGAAAGAAAAAACTAGAGAAGTTCAGTTTCCCGCCAAAATTTCAGACGTTTAAATCTCATAAATGGCAACACTGACCTATCAATATTTTTGCTTAAAATGATGTATGATCCATACTCTAATAAATCAAAGTATTAATTTTAAATTCTTGGTGTAATAAACTTGAGGAGTGAGCATCCTTAAAAATTTCTAATCTTCTTTAGAAAATTTAGGGGGCACTCGATTCTCTGTGCTGTACATGTTCCGATCACAATGTTCTGGACAAGTAAATCGAATGTCTTGGAACAGGAAGTACTTATATCAAAATGGACGTCAATTGTGTTATAGCTACTTTCGCGACGAATTTGTTGATAATTAAGAAAAAAAATGATTGTGCAAGAGAACTCGTAGTTGTAGTAAAATGCCAGGTATTGTAGGTTTAACACCCGGTTTACCACTTGTCAAAAATTAACTATGAAAGCTGATAATATTTTTTAAAATGTTCCAATAATATGGAAGGGGTCATGATAATCTGGCTAAATATTTTGCAATATAAAATGAATTTTCCAACGTAATTGATTGACTGAGTTTTTATTTTTTTTTTTAGTAATGAATATTTGACAAGAATTTCGTTAAACAAGTCTTTTGATAAATGCATGCATCTTTCATTGAAGAAATCAAAAATCAAGAGCTCTAAAATGATTTCTAAGTTCGCTTCAGCTGTGATTAAGTATTTTCTTTATTATCTTATAGAAATAATTTATTGTTATGTTACAAATTCCTTAAATACACATTTATTTTCCTACATTCATTACGTTTGACTCCATCTTTAATGGCGGACTGTGCACACTACACCACCTCTGAAGTCGGTACAGACGGAACAGATCCAGAACACTGTTCTAAGTCACTCGATTGTTGTACAGTACTGTGCAGGATGTCCAGGACAATGAATCGAGCGCCTCCTTAATGTTTAGCTATTGAGACAGTAAAAGATGCATTTTAGGATGACATCATTTCACAGTTGAGATCCAAATGCAATATGACTCAGGCACTAAAATATTTTAGGCAGAAATTCATTAAATAGTTCAAAACATTAATTGACTTCTCTAGTTAATTCCACATTCAGTCAAGTCTTAACAATTGTCAGATAATATATGATACCTGTTTATCATCAAGAAATATAAATTTCATCCCTTGGAAAATCTTCTTTCTTTCAGGGACCTGTTTAAAGGAGACATCGCTAGACTCAACTTGTGTTTCTGTTATAACTGGTAGATATCTGTAAGAATAAATCATATACTAAACATTGATCATTTTGTATTAGTATCAAGATTGGCAGTATGACAAAATTGTTATCAACGGGTTGACTTCAATGAAGACGGAACCTTTATTTTCAGAAGTATTCAAACTAGAAGTACATACATAAAAGTTTCAGTGGTACAAGAAACCTCAGTACTTTCATCAGGTAATTGTCAAAAGATTTGGAATATAACATACTTATAATTTCTATGTGTCAAAACTTTTTGTTATTTTGTTTTGTTTTATGTCGTTTTTGGTGGGGTTGTATTTTTTTTATTTATTTATGTGCCTATGAAAATATTAAGACATGATAAAACTTGCTTTTTACACTGAATTTTCTTTGTATTTCTATTATAAACATACATCTTTGTTCATTTATTATATCTCCCCGCCTCAGAGAGGTGGGAGATATATTGTTTTTACTCGTGGGTTCCGTCACAAAATTTGTGTTCGCTTGTTTGCAAAAACCACTGCACTCACGATGTCCAAATTTTCAGGATATATCAGTTTCCATTTGATCTATGTCCATGTACTTTTATGTGTTAATTAGTCAAACTGTTAATGAGATATTTGCTAATTAAAATTGTTACTAAAAATAGTATTTGTACTGATAACAGCATAAACAGGTAAAATTTAAAAACCAACAGACGAATAAAATCTAGTAAATCTAGTGAACAGACGAATGAAAGTTGTGTTGTGCACAGCTTAGTTAATTTATAAAAAAACATACCTGTACTCATGTTTCTAACAAATACAATATGTAAGTGTCCTAATTTGAAAAAGTCTGATAAATTCAAAATTAGTTCCAATTCATGATAAACCTACTACAATTACAGACATTTGGAATATCGTCATACTCATATACAATGTATTCCCAACCTCCACTCATCATATTATAATTTGATTTCCGATTTGATGGGGAAATTATTCATTTCTTATCTTAATTGAAGTTGTCAGTTAATAGTTACACCTAAACATTTTTATCGTCATTGCTACATACGACACTTTAATCAGAGATAATAAGTGGGGTGCACTTAATCTACTCTCAGCTGACAATGGTAACTCAAACTTTTTCAATTAGGCAAAATTATCTGTGAGGGTAGTCAGGCCGGGTCAATAATTTAGTATTATAAGCATGACCCCTGGAACAAATCATGTAAGGACGGGGAGATATAGTATTCGTTTCGAATACATTTCTCTAGTTTATACTAATATTGAACTGCCTGAGAGGCAAAACAATACTAGACTGTTTGATTGGTTGAGTAGAAGCTTAGTCTGTCATTTCTTGCCTTCCATCTGTAGAAGACCAAGGTGGTCATTAAAATTTTTCACACCAAATTCAATGTACAATATGCACATTTCTAATACCTCTTCTTGTCAGTTATGCCACATACCCCCAAATGCCCTCCTCAAAGGCAAACCAGTTATTACATCCTGTCTCAGTTTTATTGTTACTTGTAATAATTATATCAGATCAATGGACTTCAAGGTTTCCTAAGATAATTACATATTGGCCAATTGCATCAGACATTAAATGTGTTGACATTGTGGATATTATCATGTAATTTACCATGATAACAATGTAGAAATATAGTTTCTACAACGAGAACTAAGTTGATTATGAAATTTCTCACATCGAGTTAAATAAATTTTGAAAATGTTTGAAAATGAGGCTTGCCAAGTTTTTAAACATTTCAAAAATTATTTAACAAGATGTGAGAAATTTCATAATTAAAGTGTTTAAGTTGTAGAAAATGCTTCTCTTATGATATAATGTAAAAAGGATTATGTTCTGAATAGATTCAGCCGGAAACTTCATGTGAATTGTTTTCTCTCTAGAGATGAGAAATATTTATCACACCGGCCAGGGGTTGATTAAATTTGCTAGAAATTAGAGAAAAGCATTTACCAAAGTACATATCAAGCTATTCTTTTTCCACTCCTAGTTATCTAACAGGAGGTTATTGAAAGACAGATGTGTGGTATCCTCTTTTACTTAACCAACGAATAAAGGAACATACTACAACTGTGACAGAGGTGTGATAATTATAGATTATTACATGGCATTTTTCATATCACACCCCTTATCAGCCCAAGGTCATAATATCAGCCTAAGAGCTGTCAGGCCCGAGGGATAATTTTATGACCAAGGACTAATGAAGGATGTGATATGAAAAATGACATGTAATGATACCTTTATCATATACTTCAACTGTTAAAAAAAAAATTCAGCTGAAAATATCTTCATGCTAGTATTAATAGTTATTGTACTTTATTTGATATAACTATATCATATCATGGATTTATCTAGGATCTCGTAGGGGCCGATATTGGACCCATTCCCAATTGGAAATACCCTCTTTTTTTCCCAATTTTGACCTTTAAAAATCCCAAAATTGAAATTTCCCAAATATGAATCACAAATGTCATAGCCAGTGACAAAGTTAAAATGTTCACATATCGTGTAATTCTATGATATATTATCATCGGTACATTGTCATAAAAATGTAAACAAATTGTGCTATTCTACTGTGTATAATCCTCCGTTAATGTGGATAACATCACCAGAAGTTTGTCGTGCTGACGAATCGAAAGAAACAATAAAATGTAGTGAATCCATAAAACGTTTGTACAAAGGGAAACACTAGTGGGCTCACCAAATTGGTGATTAGGGCAATTGAGTTGTTCTGTTGTGCTTCAAGTAGCCTAAAGTTGCTCCCAAAAGCGATTTTACGTCACTGTGTAATCCCTTCTATTTCTGGTAACAGGAAGTAAAATTGATAGTTTTCTAAAAGTTATTCCTGTATTCTTCAAACTCAAACATTGTTTATATCATCTCATTGTTCTTAAATCAAGACTAGTTGACTTTGTAATATACATTATTACAAAAATTCAATGAAATTTTGTCCTAAATAGATACGTTTCAACTCCCACGTAACCATGAAGTTACTTGCAATCTGTAATCTGTATATCCCTCCAATATGTTGGAGAACCATTCATAAAAGAATGTAGTGCAATAGAAACTGCCTCTTTCGGAAATCTGATACAACTTTAATAAGTTTTTTTTATTATTAAAGCTACATTGTAGATCATGAGATAATCATGCTATTTGAATGATTGCCATTGTTGAATATTTAATATTCACCTGAAAAAACTCAAAATCAGAAGAAAACAAATACAAAAAAATCCTTTAAATTCATTTGCAGGTATGCTTACACAAGTCTCCCTGTCATGACCTGAAGTCTCCCTATCTGTACCCTGAGGCAGACTTTAAGTCTCCCTATCTGTACCCTGAGGCAGACTTTAAGTCTCCCTGTTATTTTGAAGTGTGGTGAGCCTTCAAATTTGAAAAAAATTGTAGAGCCAAGCACAACGGAACATGAATCAAATCAAAATAAAATTGTAGAGCCAAGCCAAACTGTAGATGAATATATAATTGAAAACAAAGCATATGTTCCAATATTCAAGAATTTAAAGACAGAAAAATAAAATTTTGAAAGTCTTTGTTGTTTTCTGATATTATGTTTCAGAATTATTCTACAAAACACTTAACCAAACTCTGTGACAATATTAATCACAATAAAGATACTGATACAATCATACTTTAATGTATAAGGCACATAAAAACATTTTTATTCAAAATATTGAGCATTGTTGAGTGAAAAGTTATTTTTTATCGAAATGTAATATTTTCCCCAATTTATCTGTTATTTTTCCCAATTTTCAGGAAATGTCGATTGAAAATTCCCAATTTACCTACAGGGTCCCTTTTCCCAAAAAAGCTAGATAAACCCTTGCATATGCAATATTTATTTTTACGGAAATACATGAACTTGCGTGTGATAAAGCTTCAGATTAGTGACGGAAAGGCAGTTGATAACGATGTCAAATCAGCCCGCTTCATCAATTTTTCTTGAAATCATCTGGTTTTATCGAGGGGAAAATTTTAATCATATTTTAACTAAGTATATGATAATCAACTCTTACTGAACCATCCAATACAATAAACATCAACTTACACATCAGGATTAGGCTTTTCTTTTCCACTTTTCAGGTAATTAATAAAGTGTTCCAGGTAATCAGGTGTAACAATATTTACTGTAGAAAGCAAGGCACAAACAACCTGAAATAAATGTATATTTCTATATTATTTTTGCAGCTCTCGTTGAATTTAAAATCATATACCAACATGATAAAGCATACAACATAGGTGACTGTATATATTGCATTTACATTTGAATGAACATTAGTGTCAATATGTATGATACAACCACAGCCATTAGGGTGGCCCTAAATCAAACGTAAATTTAACATTCAGTTTCAGAACATAAATTGAATGTTCTGTGATTCACGGTTTTAACATAAGTTGTCAAACTGTGCATATGTAAAATTAAATTCACAGTAACTTTGGTATTTTATTTATTTAGCAATAAGGTGATGGGATCAAAAGCAAAAGGTTCCGGGTCTTGCACTTCACTAGTGTAAGACATTGAAATCTCACAATGATAAAAGTAGGAGCTGTTGTATCTCAAAAGTCAGAAAAAAATTACCTTGATAGTAACACTAATGTTATTCATAACTAACAGTGAACATTCTTTCCTCCAGTCATTTACAATGTGTCCACCTAATACACAAATTGATTGTCTCATTTTCTTCTTAGAAGGCTGGTCTAAACAGGAGGAGGAAATGATGAAAGGTTCATATACTAATCTATAAATAAAAAGGAATAATATACTTATCTATAAATAAAACAGAATCATATAATAATCTATTAATAAAATCATACTAATTTACAGGTAAAAATTATAGCAAATTTCCTGGATCTTTAACATATTTTATTTGCAATTCTTCAATGAAAATACCAATATTCTTGTAGTAACATCTATAACAACTCCTTCTAAACTCCTGTCTTTCGTCTGCTCATCAAGCAATCAAGCTTTTATAGAATTCTATTGTATACCAATTTGTCATCAAGGTAAACCCCTTCAGGCAGTACAAATTGGTATACAATAGAATTCTATTGTTTCAGAACAATAGGTGTTACTAGAGGAATAAAGGTGTTACTAGAGGAATATTGGTATGTTCATTGAAGAATTGCAAATAAAATATGTTAATGATCCGGGATATCCGCCATAATGTCCTGTTAATGAGTGAATGTGTTGTCCACAAATAAAGCACATACAAACAGCTGCGGACAACACCAGTGCCATTACATCAAATAACTTATTTTGCAGCCATATAAAAAGAAGTTTTACAAATATGAACATCCAATAACTGAGTGATCAACTCTTTTCAAGCAATAAACTTTGTCAGTACTTACGTAAATTCAGAACTGTTTCCAAACACAATCATGTCACCATCATGTAATTCTGTGCTTTGTATTTTTTCTCCATTTACAGTCGTACCAAACTTAGACATATCTGTCAGGGTAACTGTTGGTAACTTCTCTGTTTTTGTCTGAGTATAAAATATTTCAGTCAGTGCAAAAAAAATTGTCATAAATCATCTTTAAATAAGTACAATGCAGCAGTGTTGATATATTAATGTATTTTCTTGCTGTTTAAAGTAAAATCATCTTACAATGATTGTCTTTGGTCTTCATTTACTTTTAGAGGTAAACTACTTACACTGGAAAGTGCTGTATTTTGCCATGTACCATGTTTCCGGTTGAGCTGTTGGCCATGTTCTCAATAAAGTAATCTACAGGGTAAGGGTTAGCTTAATCTGATGGACTCTTTTTAATCCAATGTTTTCTTCTGGTTTGGTATGGTGAGATGGTATTACTGTTTGCTGTTTATATTTCCAGGTATCAAGCCTCACAAGATTGCCAGACAGCAAAAGTGGCTATTTATTTATTTATTTTATTTATATATCATCATGCATTCTTCAAAATGGACTCACGTTGTGTATAGTTTGCTAGAAATAAACCATGACAGAGGAGTTCCAACCTTAATTTCTCTCAGTTGAATTTTCTCCCCTTGAATATGTCCAGGCATGCATATCCTCAGATCAGATTATGGATACAAACTTTGTTAGAAATGCATTAAACATTGTTTAACTACCTGGGGCAATATGTGCTTTGAGTGATAAACAGGGAGTTGAACATGGGTGAAACAATACCCACCATCATTTGGAAGTGGGTCAATATAAAATGTGTTTTTGTATAAACATGAACAATAGATATTTACAGATTGATTTCTACAATGAAAATCAAATGTGTAATAATGGCATTAATTTCATAAAATGCTCCAGTTCACATAAAAAAAACTATTTGTTGGAGGTCAGGGAAGTGCCAAAATACCTTAACAGATTTAGCTTTTCATTGCACTTTTATATTAAAATGTCCCAAACAAGTGAGAACCTAAGAGATGTCTCCCCGTCCCTATTGGCCTCTTAATTGATGTGAAATCTAAGTAAACTAATCAGAAAATTGAAATGCTCACTAGACTCTGAAATTGTGGCCAAGGACAAAAGTCACCTGCCTGCCAGACTGACATGTAGAACCTAAGACCAACCTACATACCAAATATTATCAACCTACCACTTCTAGTCATTGAGAAATGGACTTAAACAGAGAAACGTAACGTGGCCACTAGACAGTGCAATTGAGGTCAAGGACAAAAATCACCTAACAGACTGACATGTACTACCCAAGACCATCAAAATATTATCAACCTACTACTTCTAGTTATTGAGAAATGGACTTAAGCAGAGAAACTTAAGGTGGCCACTAGACTTTGAAATTGAGTTCTAGGCAAAGTCACCTGCCAGAGTGACATGCACTACCCAAGACCAAACTACATATCAAATATTATCAACCTACCACTTCTAGTTATTGAGAAATGAGGTCAAGGACAAAAGTCACCTGCCAGACTACCATGTACTACCCAAGACCACTCTACATATCAAATATTATCAACCTACCACTTCTAGTTATTGAGAATGGACTTTTAAAGCAGAGAAACTCAACATGGCCACTAGACCATGAAATTGAGGTCAAGGACAAAAGTTACCTGCCAGATTGACCAGTACTACCCAAGACCAACCTATATATTAAATATTATCAACCTACCAGTTCTAGTTATTGAGAAATGGACTTCAGCAGAGAAACTTTATGTGGCCACTAGACCATGAAATTGAGGTCAGAGACAAAAGTCATATGCCAAACTGACATGTACTACCCAAGTCCAACCTACATACTAAATTTCATTGACCTTCCACTTCTAGTTATTCAGAAATGGACTTGAGCAGAGAAACTTAACATTGCCACTAGACCGTGACATTAAGGTCAAGGACAAAAGTCATATGCCAGACTCAGACTGACATGTACTACCCAAGACCACTCTACATACTTAATATTATCAACCTACCACTTCCATTTATTGAGAAATGGACTTAAGCAGAGAACCTTAACATGGTCACTGGACCGTTTAATTGAGGTCATAGTCACATGACTTTATGTCCATCAGGTAACACTTGATTAGTACTACCACTGGACCAAATATGATGTTCCTACATCAAAAGGTTTTTAAAATATCCTGTATTTAGTAAAAGTTAAGGTCTCTGTCGTCATACTTACACGCCTATGTCTGGCTTTCTGATTTTGGTTGCTTGTGAGACAAAAAGAAATTAAGTACAGTGAACTTACAATACTTTGTAACTTTTTTTGATTCAATAATTATTTTGTTCACTTTTAAGATGTTGCACGATAAATGGCAGAATAATTCCCACAAGACACCCCTTCACTATATGTACAAGCTTCTGGGAGCACAGCCACTATCTTAAAAAGATAGTGGCTGTGCTCCCAGAAGCTTGTACATATAGTGAAGGGGTGTCTTGTGGGAATTATTCTGCAATAGAATACTATTAAATGGAGTGATAAAATTACTTGAACACCTAGTAATCAAAACTATTAGTTTAAAAAACTAATACATTGTAGATTTGAACTAAATGGAGTGATAAAATTACTTGAACACCTAGTAATCAAAACTATTAGTTTAAAAAACTAATAGTTTTGATTACTAGGTGTTCAAGTAATTTTATCACTCCATTTAATAGTATTCTATTGCAGGTTCTTCAGCTTACAATATTCAAACCCATCAAATCTGAATATATGTTGGGGTTTTCCACTGTTAAAGCAAAAGGCTTTATCAAGGTTATTTGGGCATATTATTTTTAGAGCCCGTATAGGAAATTTCTAAGGTAGTGTTTGATTACAAGAAATCCAAATAGGGCTTTTCGATCCAGTTTTCAAAACCTTTCAGCTGAAATCAAACACTGAAACTAAATCCGGATTTCATACCCAATTCAAATGCTGAAACTAAATCTTGATTTCATGATTAACAAGAGGCTCTCAAGAGCCTGTATCGCTCACCTGGACCATGGCCAATACATAACTTCACATCAACTTATATGTTAAAGGGTCTCATTTTCAAACTATGTAACTAAACATTTATATTATATGATCCAACTTTAATTAAACTATTTTCCCTATTGCATGCCATCTTGGATAAGGGATGGATCTGCAGGACACAATTTTAAAGAAAATTAAGTATTGTGCCAAAGTTTATTTCCAACTGGCCAAATGGTTTTAAAGAAGAAGATCTTTGAATGTACTCCTATATTAAACTTTGTTTCCCATTGGTAGCCAATTTGCATAAGGTGCAGACTTGAAGTACATCTGTTTTGAAGGGGACCATCTAAGATACATTAATGTGACTAGCCAAGTTGTTTCAGATAAAAAATTCTTTGTACCGGTATGCTCTTTCCATACAGTCGAGTAATAAATTAAGTTCCCTGCAGATGGCCATGTTGGATGACATTTAGGCATAAAAGTCACAATACATATATATATTATAGTCAGCACCTCAAAAGTATCACAAGTGCCAAGTTCCGTTCAAATCCATTCATGTTAATTTCATTTCAGGTTAATTTCAACGACTGCTCACTAAAGGTTTTCTTTACAAATACTTTCAATAATAAGCAGTCTATGAAGCTGATAATCTACTTCTACATACAATCATGTCAACAGAATTCATAGTGATTCACCACTTCACTCTCAGTAACAGACACAATATGTTTATATAGGCAAATCATTATAACATCAAATAAGGTAAAGATTAAGAAAGTATTTTTGCAAAAAATTGCAGAAATTTGCACAAAAACACTGTTTTTGCTCTAAAT
>MJUU01025114.1:203272-214029 GCA_002080025.1 Modiolus philippinarum
TTTCCAATTTTCTTCAAAATTGCAGAGCAGATAGATCTGGCCATTCTGAACAATTTTACCCCATGTCAGATTTTTGATATCTGCATCGGTTTTTGAGTGATTGGCTAAAAACTGCAATTTACCCCTAGGTTCTATTTTTAGCACCAGCGGCCATGTTTTTCATCGGATCATAATAAAATGAGATCATTTGTACAGGACATGTCATAGATGATTACTATAAAGTTTCAAACCAATCCCTCCAGTAGTTTCAGAGGAGAAGATTTTTGAAAGTGAGCTAACGATGGACGGACAGACGGACGACAGACGCAAAGTGATGGCAAAAGCTCACCCTGGCATAGCCAGGTGAGCTGAAAATTGAAATTGAAAATACATCACTTGATTTAACCAAGAGAAACAATATTCTACCATAATTTTTGAAAACAAATAAATTTTGTTCAATAAATAATTGGTAATCACTTATGATGAAGTTTCTAAACATTCTCGACAATCCGAAAAAATCCTGCCACTGAGCAGGATTCACCGTTTCACTAATCCAGTTTCGGATTCTTGTAAAAAAAACATTTTGGTTTACGAATCTGGTTGCAGTTTTTTGTAATCAAACACAACCTTATTGACAAAATACCCATTTATGAATCAATTTCATTAGGAGGTCAAGATGAAAATTTTGGGAAATTTGCATTATTTCGAAATAATTTTCAATGGGAAACAGTCCTTTCTCCAGACCCTAATAAATGCTCGAAAAAAGCTCTTTCATTACCTGATAATTGGGTATTTGGTTTTTTTTCTCATGGTAATTTCAACTAAAAGAAAATGTTTCCATAGGACATGGATGCCCCCACCCTATATCTGCAAACATTAATAAGTAAACAAGAGCTGTCACCGAATGGCAGCCAAATATAATCCCCGCTCATTGAACCCTGGATCGATATGGTAAGTGCAAATTTAAGTTGGTGTGGACACAATGCAGGTGTGGACATAGTACAAGTGCGGACACAATATAAGTATGGACACAATGATATAATCTTCAAGAAAGAACTTTTCACAAGGATTCCAATGAAAATACTCTGTCTAAATCAGACAAATATGAAATTCACCTTTTTTTTTTAGCCTATTTGACATTTTACACAAAAAACATCAGCATTAGAGAAATTTCATTTCCACACTTTGAAGACAACTTTTCAAGAGGACTACAATGAAAAAAGTGTGTCTCTCCAACAGTTTGACTTCACAATATCTATGCTTAAAATTTTTTCTTGGAAAAAAGATAATTGGAGGAGAAATCAACGAAATTCAAAGTCGAATTATCTCCCCTTCCTGATTTCAAACAATAATCATATTCCTTCATGCACATCTACATATAGTGTTCTTCCTTTGTGTCAAGTTCCATCAAAATCATTCAAGTGGTTTAAGAGGAGTTGCGCTTACGAGGTAACCCATACATAGGGAATCAACGAAAAGTCAAAGTTGAATTACCTCCCCTTCCTGGTTTCAGACAATAATCATATTCCTTCATGCACATCTCCATATAGTGTCCTTCCTTTGTGTAAAGTTTCATAAAAATCCTTCCTGAGGTTTAAGGGGAGTTACGCTTACGAGGTAACCCATACATACGGAATCAACGAAAAGTCAAAGTCGAATTATCTCCCCTTTCTGGTTTCGGACAATAATTATATTCCTTCATGCTCATCTCCATATAATGTCCTTCCTTTGTGTAAAGTTTCATGAAAATCCTTGAAGTGGTTTAGGAGGAGTTGCACTTACGAGGGTTCTCATACATAGGGAATCAACGAAAAGTCAAAGTCGAATTATCTCCCCTTCCTGGTTTCAGACAATAATTATATTCCTTCATGCACATCTCCATATAGTGTCCTTCCTTTGTGTAAAGTTTCATCAAAATCCTTCATGTGGTTTACGAGGAGTTGTGATTACCAGAAGTGTGGACAGACAGACAGACATAGACAGACAGGGTGATTCCAATATACCTCAAAAACTTTAATGAGTTACCGACTTGAAAAGGGGAGACACCATACAAGTCATCATACCAAAGCTCCATACCAAATATCAAATCATTCCTCCACACACAAGATGAGAAATCCTTGACGAAAATTCTGGATGTATGTACAGACGGACGTACAGACAAGGTTAAAACTTAATGCCCTTGTTGCCTAATGGCGGGGCATAAAAATTCAACAGGAAAAAGAATTTGAAGTCCTTGTATAGATTTTATGGTATGCTAGTTTTCCTGTTAATGAAAATCACCATGAGCACTCTGAAAAGTTGGAATGAATGAACAAATATTTCTCAAGCTTTCATGTTTACTCGTGTAATTTTATACTACTGGATTCTAGTAATACAAATAGTGTTATTAAAACTTACAATATTTGCCTCTGGGTGTGTAAGTTCTATCTCTGCATGTTTACGACTGACAGCAGCATCACCAGACAAGAGAACATCACAGTCCTTTCTACCAATTAAATATTTACGCCCTGTAAGTAGTGTGTATTTCACATCTACAATGTAAAAAAATATCTTATTGTTAGTTCTTACATATAAATAAAGGATCAAAACACTAAGATTTTTCCGCAAGCAATGATGAATTACTCTGTAAATCAAAATTACCGTCCCTAAAAGTCAGGAGAAAAAGATCTTTGGCTATACAGGTATATAAAATTATAAATAAAAAAAGATTGTGCAGTATACTTACATGATTTAATTCAAATAAAAAATCAATCTTACTCTTTTAGGCACCAAAACATTGCAGATATCCCACAGGTCAGAACTTCAGCATATGGTCTAGTCCTTCAGGTACACAGGTGCAAAACTTTGGAATGAACTGCCAGACGAATTCCGAAAAGATATGTCTTTGAATCATTTTAAAACCTTGATTAATTCTTGGTCTAGCGGTTCATGCCACTGTTTTGCCTGCAAATCCATTTAATTTTGCTGCTATAGTATTTTAGGCATTCATTTTCATTTTATTATTTTAGCTTCATTAACTACTGCTTGCTTATTAGGTTATTTAATTTGTGCTGCTTTTTAATTACAAGTTCTAAAGTTTCCTTTTGCTTTTTGTGTGCTATTTTTATGTGCTATTTGATATGCTTTTTATGTGCTATTTGATATGCTTTTTAAAATATTTATGTCAATGTGTGTATTGTTATTTTGTGTTGTGTTTTTTAAATGTCTGTTTTAAAAGCTCTTTAGAGCTTATGTTTGTATTTATTCTTGCACCGACTATAAATAAAGCTTTATGACTATGACTTATGACTTGCATAAAAAAAACACAGGATTTGGAAATTTTATCAATATGAGTTTCCACCGTGACGTCACAAGCTTGAAAAATTACCTTTGCTTGGCAAGAAATCATAGTCACTGATTAGGGTCATACAAATCTCATTTTCAATTAACTGGTGATAATTTGTTATTTAAGATAAATGGATAGTTCTTTTTGATCTCAATTATGGAATGTCTACACTTTTACAGGGTGTAAAAATTTTCAGCTTTTTGTTTTTAATATACATCGAATTAACATATTTTGTAAACCATATAATTTTTCGAAACTTTCACATTTTTTAAATTCACACAGCTTTCGCGTTAACGCGAAAATCCATGTTTTTCACACAAAAAAAAAAATCAGAATTCACACAAACTTTTTACATCTCTGCGTTTTCTTACCAAAATTTATTCTCATAATTCAAGAATTTTTTTCATTTCCTCTGCATTGTGAAAATTCCAAAAACTCTCTGACTGTTAAAATCACGGTACCAGTCTCACAATTTTAGTCAGCATTGCCAAAAAGTGCTAAATTTTCTAAAAATATCGAATGTCAAAATGAGGGACAATTTCAAAGTACTACGATGGCATTCAAACCTCATATCTGCCAAAAAATCGAAGAAGTTGACTTTGAGAAATTTTGGGATGAACCTCGAATGATAATAAATTGAAGAATTGGATTTTCTTTTGATCTAGCTTACGGTAGTTTGCCGATTCGACTTCATTAAGATTTGCGAGTTCAGTCTGTTTAAGGCCATTCTGAAATAGCCCCTCATAATGACGTCCAATCAGAATACGGAATTTAGAACATGACCTTCAACTTCACATTTCAGGCTAAAAATAAAATCAATACATAAATGTTTTTCGTGACCATGCATTGCAATTTGTAAATGTCCAATAGTCTTGTAAATTGTTCTCTGTAGGTATAAGCATCTACACATTGGTGTTTACGTTTTATTGCCCAGGAAATAACGTCTGGTGTGCTGTTCTGCTATTTTATTTACGTTTAACCCTTGCACTCACTTTTTAATGTCGCACGCAAAATTTTGGAAACTTTGCGTTTTTTTCACGCATAAAAATTAAAGCTACCGATACCAATATTCACATGAGAAATTATTTGTCTATTTTTATTCAAAAGTAAATCGGTTAGAAAAAATGTGAATATCTCGACGTTTAATATGCATTTTACAGATCCAAAATCGTGCATGTAATAAAAAAGTTATCAAAGATTAAAAATTCTATCCCAATGCTATATAGCGATATTTCTTCGGCTTTGCCAACCAAAATTGCTAATTTGCATATGTAAATTAGATTTTGTGCCGTCACTAATTGGATTTGCGGAAACTCCTATATTTCATGGAGCACTTTAATTATAGCGGTCCCCAAAAAAAGTCCGCCAAAATATACCAATCCATGTATATATAGCGTACGTCCCGCCAAAAAGTTAAAATCGAAAACGAAGCAAAAAATCGAAAAAGTAAGTTCATTTTCGTGTTCCTCGGGTCAATTTGTGTTTAAACAACTGTTTAAATAACAGTTTTTTAAATTAGAATTTCAAGGACAATCCTGTAAATGAAACAACAAAGCCACACACGTTCAGGTTTTTGTTGTGAAGGAGTGATAATCATGTGATCACAATTTGACCTTTCCCTACTATGACGTAATTAAGCGTTTAGAGAGAGTTGTTTGTAAACA
This sequence comes from Modiolus philippinarum, assembly GCA_002080025.1. Taxonomy (NCBI): domain Eukaryota; kingdom Metazoa; phylum Mollusca; class Bivalvia; order Mytilida; family Modiolidae; genus Modiolus; species Modiolus philippinarum. Next base: position 208,241 of record MJUU01025114.1, read on the forward strand.
TAGCCATGTGCTCTATTCGAAGCTAAAATTCAAGATTTATTCAATAATGCAGAAAGTGTAGAAAATCTAATTAATTGAGATTATTCAGATAAAATGAGTCTTTAATGATCAACTGGACGCATTGGCAGAAAATGTGCCGAAAAATACTTTTTATTTGCATTCAGAAAGGATTCTTGGTGTCATTCTGTAGGATCATGCCCTTTGTAAAGAACTTAAAAACATCAAAAGATATCGGTAAGGGAATCTAATGGTTTATGGAAAATAATTTGACACCAGACACCACTTATTATTCATTTTTGAGTTTACAAAGCAGATTTTGCATGATCAAGACGTGAAAATGTCGCAACTCCGCCTCTGTTGTAACAACAAAAAAAATAATAATAATAATGGATCTCTACCAATAACTGTGAACATTAATGTAAAAATGCAACATGGAACGACAAAAATCATCAGTTTTCTTGAAAAGAGGTCCTGATATTGATGCTTTTGTGTACTGTAATGGTGAGTACTTTATTTTTATTTTTATTTCTTCACTTCTTGGATTCTCATGCCTCAAACGTATGTGACGAAGGCTTGGCTTATTGTTTAGTCCATTGAACATAAAAATATTTCTAAAAAATTCCCTTTTCTCAATATATTTCCATGTAAGTACTCCTGAAAAGAAGCCTTGGATGCGACTGTACAATGTCAATGTCGATGGTGAGCACTACGTACGTTTGATTTTTTTTCACTTCGTGGATTCTCAAGCCTCAAACGCCGGCGGCGAAGCCTTGGCTTATTTTTATAGTCCACTGAACAAAAAACTTTAACAAAAAACGTCCCTTTCTCAGTAAATTTATCTGTATAAAATTTAAATTCGAAGCGATAAACAAAATGGCGTATCACAGCAATTTTCATTTCCGGTCTTGCATAGCAACGTAACAGAGGTCAAGGGACATGCCAAGTAATTGTTTTAATTCCAAACTTCCGGGGACCGCTATACTTAAAACTACCCTATTTCATTTCAAGTTGAAATACAAAGCCCCACACACTGAAGTGAGGGAAACGAACAGGAGTGCAACGGGCAAATTTAAATTTTTCATTTCAGCACTTTTGCGCCTTATCGGACATTATCATTCAATTGCTTACATGTTTTTATGAAATGTTTAACTATTTTACAGCATTCACTACGTTTGTGAAACTTCAATGTGTTGGGCTTCTGTGAAAAAACTGTGATGAAATATAATCATTTCAATAAGATGCCTTGCTAACCTGGGTTTTGCAATGATATTAAATACCACATATTAAGATATTTGAAAGAAATCAAATCAAAAACAATAGGCCTAGTCAACTTTCACTTCATTGTTTCCCGCTACCCTGGTTCCTTGCTCGTTCAAGAAACCAGTCAACAACACTTTTACAGGAACTTTCCTCCTATGTACGGAGCACTGTAATGTTACCCTTTTTACCCCGGGACTTATACGTCATTGTTTTTACCCCCCCCCCCCCAAAAAAAAGAGAAAAAACTGTCACTTGTCTCTCATAAAAAAATTCTCTATACCTTACATAAAATTGTGTAATTTATGGAGATAGGGGATTGACCCTGACATAACCCTCCGGAGCACCTGATGTCACTTTGTGTTTTGAAAGTTGACATTGTTGGTGCTTTGATTTTTAGTGTTGTATTTGTGGTGTTTGTGTGTTTTGTGGGTGTGTGGTGTCTTTGGTCTTCCGTCTTCTGGTGTTCTTTCTTTTGCACTGAATTGCCAATCGGAACATCACTCGGCCATTTCCGTCAAGTCGAAGAAAACACTTTGTTGTTGTCATCCCAAAATGCATCATACATATCTATATGGTTAATGTGGGACATGTCAGTGACCAGGAATGGACTTTGACCATTCTACCTAACCAAGTCGCTCATGCGTAAAATGTAGGTCACAGACAGCATCCGAAACATTCATTGTTGTTGTCATCCCAAAATGCATCATACATATCAATATGGTTGATGTGGGACATGTCAGTAATCAGGAATGGACTTTAAACATTCTACCTAACCAAGTCGCTCATGCGTAAAATGTAGGTCACAGACAGCATCCGAAACGTGCATTGTTATTGTCATCCCAAAATGCATCATACATATCTTTATGGTTGATGTGGGACATGTCAGTAACCAGGAATGGACTTTGACCATTCTACCTATACTAGTCTTTCATGAGTAAAATAAAGGTCAGAGTCAGCATCCGAAGCATGCATTGTTGTTGTCATCCCCAAATGCATCATACATACCAATGTGGTTGATTTTGGGCATGTCAGTTAGCGGGAATGGACTTAAACCATTCTACCTAACCAAGTCGCTCATGCATAAAATATAGGTCACAGTCATCATACGAAGCATGCATTGTTGTTATCATCCCCAAGTGCATCATATATACCAATATGGTTGATGTGGGATGTATCAGTAAGCAGGAATGGATTTTAACCATTCTACCTAACCAAGTTACTCATGCGTAAAATATAGGCCACAGTCAGCATCCGAAGCATGCATTGTTGTTGTCCTCCCAAAATGCATCATGCATACCAATATGGTTGATGTGGGACATGTCAGTAAGCGGGAATAGACTTTGACCATTCTACCTAACCAAGTCGCTCATGCGTAAAATATAGCTCAGAGTCAGTATCCGAAGCATGCATTGTTGTTGTCATCCCCAAATGCATCATACATACCAATATGGTTGATGTGGGACATGGCAGTAAGCAGGAATGGACTTAAACCATTCTTCCTAACCGGACGCGGACGCAGACGCGGACGCCGACGTTCGGGGTATCACATAAGCCCCCCTCCCCCTCACTTCGTGAGTTGAGCTAAAAATGCAGAAGGATTTTTAGACTACTAACTAAATGACCGCTATCTTGGAAAAGAAAAGCATATGACAATTTAACGTAATTTAGAAAGATGGGTCAAAGAGTGCTTACCGCTAAACTGCTGGCTAGCCTAAGAAACTTAGTCTGCTGGTAAAACACTGTCGCACTACGGGAGAAAAATCAATCTCAAAACTCCCCGAAGGGTTTGATAAAGAGTCGTCAATATCAGAAAACATCGGCAGTATCAGTGAGTAAATTATATATGTAAAGTCTTCAGGTCACTGGAATCCAAAGCCAATTTGAAGGATTTGTTCAGAATATCTCGTCGATATCCACTATTACGTAAAGAATGTAAGTTACGTCCCAGTTTTTCTGGATTATGTACCGGGGTATCAGTTTCTGACATTTTTGACAACATTTCCAAAAAATCGAGGATGGGAAATGCCCTTTGTACCTAGCTGTTTGCAAGTCACGTCATAACTAGATATCAATCTTCTGTAACAGTTCTTAAAAGTATTTAATATATGAAATCTGTAACCTTGTTGTAAAAATTTGGATGTGAGAGTAAGGTTATTCTCCTTAAAATCGTGAAGGGTAGAATAAAAGCCATATTGATATCAAATGTATCTGAAAACTGAAGATCATGCCCCCTTAAGCTCTCTTGCCATTCAAAGGCTATACAGAAAGTTCAAGTTTTAAACGAAGAAACTATGATGAATAATATACAAGATCCTTTTATCAATACAAATTCTTTAGATATAAAGAAACTTTTTCTTATAGACGAGTTGAATATTACACAATAAAGCAGATATAATTTCACATTTGGTGGTGTAATAGTCAAATGCCAACGTAAAGGTCAAGGCCAAGGTCACGAGATATCTGGTAGTGCTTGAAAGTTCTAGCAACAAGGAATACACATGCAAAAATATGAAAGTCCTATCACTTACCATTCAAAAGTTAAAGTTTTTTTTGCCGACAAACAAACAAACATACATACAGACAGAAAGACATTTCAAAAACCACTAATATATGCCCTCGAATCTTTGATTCTTGGTGCCATGAACATAATTATAAAAGAAAGCCTTCATTTACTAGAGGATCCACCAACTGCAATGTTCTATCACCCGAACACTATTTTAATTTTGGGTCCAACTAGGACCGGAAAGACAAATTTTATCAAGGATGTTTTGCGAAGGACGAAATCCAGATCCAAAGGGACATTTAGAGGTTAAGTCAATTAAATCAAATTAAGATAAGAATAGAAAGTTCAGAATAAAATTCGATCATTGCATCCCAATCGAATTGACGCAAACTACTACGTCAAACCTACAAGATAGGATGACATGGTTTCCAAAATCATAGGGTTTCTTCTAGGAGCTCGAAAGCCCTACCCCTTTCTCTTTCCAGACATATTTCTTCTGATTTATATAACCCTTCCGATAAATTTGAGAAATAAAAAAGGCAGTTCAGTCTAGATATTTATGACAAACAGTTTTATTCTATGTCAACTTTACTATCGATATAGAAATTTATATTTATCGAACTAATTAGTTGTAAAATTATACATTAGTATCTGTATATGAAGCATGTGGTCAAATATCAGATGATATTGACAAGAGTCGTCTTCTTACAATTGGATAACCATGCAATTAACATAGCTAATAAATTGATATATTAAGTAACTATAACAGTCAGTTACAAGTCAATTAACTCATCAGCATTTCTATTGGCTCACAGCTTTTAACACAATTTATCCTTTCTAGATTGTATTTTTGACTAACCGTGATGCATTAAGAATTTTTTATCCCTTTCTAGACCAGTTGATGAAAACGTAGACCGAATTCTTCTGCCTATTTACCGTTTTCCTTTTCTGTTTGGACTGACAAGCAAAAACAAAATCAATAAATAAATAAAGATGCAATTAGAAAAGGAAAACGATAAATAGTTTATATATATTTGAACCACAGAGGCAGAAGAAAAGCAGTTACAAGTCAATTAACTCAGCAGCATTTCTATTGGCTCACAGGTTTTAACACAATTTATCCTTTCTAGATTGTATTTTTCACTAACCGTGATGCATTAAGAATTGTTTATCCCTTTCTAGACCAGTTGATGAAAACGTAGACCGAATTCTTCTGCCTATTTACCGTTTTCCTTTTCTGTTTGGACTGACAAGCAAAAACAAAATCAATAAATAAACTAGATGTTGTCGGAAACGACAGCTATCCCCGCACTCCCTGTTTGACACAGAAAACAGTTCTTATACACCCTGGGCATAAATTTTTTTTATTATTTTTTAAATCTATCTATTGATAGTCATTATTGTTACTAAAAGAATTCTAGGATATATGGTTGCTAAGTAGAATTCAAAAAAACAAGTGGTCTTTGAGACTTTCAGGAAATTTACCAATATTGGAATCAATATTTTTGAAATCCAGTTGATGAAAATGTTTTTCCTTAACTAAACAGACAATTTAAGTATGGTTGCTAGGTAGAATTCCAAAAAATAAGTGGTCTTTGAGACTTTCAGGAAATTTACCAAAATTGGAATCAATTATTTTTGAAATCCAATTTATGAAAATTTTCATTCTAAACTACACAAACATTTTAAGTATGGTTGCTAGGTAGAATTCCAAAAATAGGTGGTCTTTGAGACTTTCAGGAAATTTACCAAAATTGGAATCAATTATTTTTGAAATCCAATTGATGAAAATGTTCGTCCTAAACTACACAAACATTTTAAGTATGGTTGCTAGGTAGAATTCTAAAAAATAGATGGCCTTTGAGACTTTCAGGAAATTTACCAAAATTGGAATCAAATATTTTTGAAATCCAATTGATGAAAATGTTCGTCCTAAACTACACAAACATTTTAAGTATGGTTGCTAGGTAGAATTCCAAAAAATAGGTGGTCTTTGAGACTTTCAGGAAATTTACCAAAATTGGAA
>MJUU01025114.1:235074-258789 GCA_002080025.1 Modiolus philippinarum
TCCATCGTAGTTTTGTTCTTAGCTATATTTGACATTATTGATTATTCGGATTTCGTTTGGTTTTATGCATTTTAAACATTTTTTGAAATTATGGATTTCCTGTGTTTGGGTTCTAGTGCTGCTGATGAGGAATTAATTTCCGAAATGGCCATACAGCTCATTAAAATTATTGAAGTTGGGGTTAACGTATGTGTTATGGTCTCATGTTCATTTACCCCATATCCTTTCGTAAAATATTAGATTACTGTTATATAAAAATGCCTGGTTAATATCAATTTGATGTATGAAACAGTTTTGAAGAATTAACAATTTAGAACATTTTCATATAAGAGTTCCATGTTAAACTTTATTCTCCGGTGATTCTGATTTGTATCAATATACAAAATTCTGTAAATGACCCATCAAGATACCATACCTAGTTAAAAACAACTTTATACATGAAACAGTTTTCGAGATATTGAAATTTACAACATTTTCCCATAGGGTCTAATTTTAAACTATGATCTGCAGCTGTGGCCATCTTGGATCTATGGTGGGTACTAAATATCAAAATACGGAAGTTACTGTTACTGTTACTAAAATCATACATTTGTTTAATGACCATCATGTTACCATACCTAGTTAATATCAACTTAAGTGTATTAAACAGTTTCAAGAATTCACATTATTCACAACATTTCCCATAGGGTCCTATGTTAAACTAAGATCAGCAGTGGCCATTTTGGGTTCTTGATTGGTACTGAAATCCTATATTTGCTTTATATCCATTATGCTTCCATGCCCATTTAATATCAAATTGATGTATGAAGCAGTTTTCAAGCAGTAAAAATTTACAACATTTTCCAAATCAATCGTAAGTTAAACTATGTTCCCCGGTGGCAGCCATCTTGGATGAGATGAAAAACTGTAGAACATGCATTGAAATGGTATTTCTTGATAACCTGAACACTTTTGCTATACAAACTTAACCTTTATCTAAGATCCTTTTTGGTATATAACACAAATGTAAAAAATCCTGAAATTTGAAATATAAAGTACAATAACTCCTGCATGGGTGTTAAGATTTTCTCCAAAATTTCCAGGATTGTAATCTTGATATGCTGAACATTTTTGCAATTTAAGTCTATCTAAGTACAAAAATATTGAAATTTTAAACACTTTACAGAAAATGGCAATTAATCCAAGATGAGTTTTCAGATTTTCTTCAACTTGCAGGTTGGGTAGATCTTGCCATGCTGAAAATTTTTACCTTGTCAGATTTTTTTATATCTGTAACGGTTTTAATTTATCTGCAATTAATCCAAGATGAGTTTTCAGATTTTCTTCAACTTGCAGGTTGGGTAGATCTTGCCATGCTGAACATTTTTACCTTGTCAGATTTTTTTTATATCTGTAACGGTTTTAATTTATCTGCAAAAAACAGCAATTTACCCCCTATATTCCATTTTTATCAACAGCGGCCATGTTGTAAGTTCCTTCGACTAATCAAACACAAGTTTGAAACTGCATTACAATTTGGTTACAATTGGCCCAGCGGTTTTAGAGGATATTTTTGAAATTGTATGACTAACAACGGTCGACAGACGGGCAACGATGCAAAAAGATGGCAAACACTCACATGGCCTTTTAGGCCAAGTGAGCTAAAAAGTTTTGTCAGAACACCATCTCCCTCATAGTGTTCTGCATAATCTGATAATATTTTGTACTTTTATCAAATTATATTCAGTATCTACAATGGACCGATTCAGAAATGAAACGGCATTATGGGATTGTCATTGTTCTGAACGTTCTTGATTGGTCAAAACGTATTTTACGAGTACGCTGAGCTTGCGCAACATCATTTACGAGGACGAAAGTTGAATTTCTGAATCGGTCCATTAGTTCCGAATCATTTTTTTTTGCATTTGATTTGAATTTTGACAAAAAAGTGCTATCAAAGGTTATCAACAGAAGGTTATCAACAGAAGGTTATCAACAGTCATAAGGAACAGTTGAATATAATTTCAAATAAACAGCTGCGCCAAGAGTGCATGATACGCCCGTCCCCACTTTAAAGCAAACTGATTAAATGATTCTTGAAATTAAAAACTCCATATGAACAAACATGACAAGGGACTTCCGATATATATCAATTATTTCATCTGATGTTAAACAGTCAAAAATGTATATTGTTTTAGGGGTAGTGATGTCTTAAAATAAAAGAATATTGATGTGTAGACAGAAATTGCAATTTCATACTTTTTTGAAATAATCAAAGTACTATAACTGTGGAACGAAAAATCCATTGACAAAATAAAACAATAGGGAGCTTCCTCTCGTCATATCCAACAATCCTGCAAAGTTTCAAGAAAAATGACCACAGCATTCTCTAGTTAGAGTACGACATGTGGGCGAAAATTGCAATTTCAAGCTTTTTTCAAATAATCAAAGTCCCATAACTCTGGAACGAAAAATCCGACGACAAAATAAAATGATGGGGAGCTTTCTCTCGTCATACCCAACAATCCTGCAAATTTTCAAGAAAAATGATCAAAGCATTCTCTAGTTAGAGTACGACATGTGGACGAAAATTGCAATTTCAAGTTTTTTTCAAATAATCAAAGTCCCATAACTCTGGAACGAAAAATCCGACAACAAAATAAAACGATAGGAAGCTTTCTTCCGTCATACCCAACAATCCTGCAAAGTTTCAAGAAAAATGTTCAGAGCGTTCTCTAGTTAGAGTACGACGTGTGGACGGACGGACGGACAGACGGACGGACACCGGTATACCATAATACGTCCCGTCAAAGACGGGCGTATAAAAACATAGTAGTTAAGTACTTTATAGAACTTTTAACATCATTCTACGAAAGAGGTCCATTGTCCATGAATTGTTCGTTCTTTTGACAGACGGTTTGGTTCTCACTCACTTTTAGAACACTAAACTCTTAACTGAAAAAAAGCAGACTAAATTGGACCTTGAACACATAACATCAGCTTTCATGTTTACCTTTCTTTTATTATTGGTGTTCCCTTTACACCATAATACTGTGATTCTTGTAATTTTTTAAATGTCTGATTTTCAAACTTTTTCCTCCGACTTGTTGCTTCATAAATATTCCAGACATTTGCTGAGAAATTTATTCACCTTTCAATCTGTACACCAACACATATATCTGCTGAGGACTCATTATACGATCCTTGCTGTATCATATGATATGGATACAGAAAGCTATTGATTGCTTTTTTTTTTTCTTCTAAAAACCAATTTGAGTAAAATAAACTGACTGATGGCAGGAATAGTGGGCATAACATAAAACTTGAAATAAAATCATAAATCTTTGTAAGGCTGTATCAAGTTAATTAGTAAATTCTCATCTGGGATAACAAAAAACTATTTTGCAGGCAGACGGTTTTATACTTTATTTTTTATTCTGATATACCTACTAATCAGATAAGATTCTCTACAAAATTGAGTGCTTTTCGGCCATTTAACCTGAAATGGTTAAAGCAATGTCTATCCTATACTGGAGATAACTTTTTGACGGTAATCAAAACAAAAGCAAAACTGAAAAATAAAGAATAATGGGCAGACAAACTTCTGTGGGGTGAGCAGGGATGGGAATGGACTAATTCACTTGATGTGGCCTAAGGTGGAGCCCCTTAAATTGGCCAGTGTGAAACCTGGATTTTCCCGGGAACCAAATGATTGGTTTCAGTCCAGAATGTTTATTTATATAAGCAAGTTAAAATTTTACTCTTGAAAACTCCTGAAAGCTCCACTGAATTCTGAATTTCAGGTGTATTGAACTGTGCCGATGTTATGTTTTCCTGTCGATTAAGCTCTAAAAATGAGGAAATATTTTGCCGAAAATAAAATCTAGTCTGTATTCTTCATGTCAAATGTTAAATGCCATCTTCATTAATAAATAAGAGACCACCATAAGTAATATACATTTACAAGAATGCAAGAAAACATATTGACTTAAATGACTCAAAGCTTAAATTTACCTTAGGATCATTATCTTCCACTCCCAGCATTGGTGTTCCAATTTTCCAGAACCTATTGAATTTTGCCAATTTCTTTTGGTAATGACATAGGGTTGTATTTTTTGTAAAAGTTAATTCACAAGTTCCAAGTGGTTTAATTTGATCTGCACTGAGGAGACATAAGTTGAAATAAATACACAATAAATTCGGTATTTTGTTATTTATACAGACTTGGTTGAACCAAAATTAACCAGGAGTTTGTGACCAAGTGCTCAGTAGGAAAATACCCACTGAACTTTTGGCATATGATAAACTGGAAAGGTTTGAAACAGCATACCATAATAGGCCATGATATTTCACTGCATTACTTAGTTTTTAAATACCAATATTCAACTTTTATGTTGCAAGCAAACACCAGTCAACAATTCTTTCAGAGTATGGGCTGTGATATATATTCATTGGATGTTTACAGGACAACAAAATTAAATAAACAAGAATATGTGTCTAATAGACAAAATGCCCCGCCTCACAACTATTTTGAACAATACTATATTTCGTGATCAGTAAAGAATGAAGTTGGTTGCATGGATATATTTTTATCCTGATTTTGTTTCATTATAGTCTAATGGGTATTTAATTTAATGGGTGTTTATTGATAATAGCATACATCCTTCACAGTAAACCTATGGATAAACTTCAAACTATCCCCCTTTTTTCCGTAGTCAGTAAAGCATGAAGTTGGTGGCATGGGTAAATATTTGTTATGTTTTTTGTTTATTCATATCCTAATGTGTATTTATATAAAGTTTCATAATAAAAGCATACATCCGTCACAGTAAAGAAACTTAAACCTGAGGTTATATCTCATACCATCCCCTTTCTCAATGATCAGTGAAGCATGAAGTTGGTAGTAAGGATAAATTTTTATTATGATTTTTGTTTAATTAATACAAAGTTCCATAATGATAGCAAACATCCTTCACAGAAAAAACTTCAACCTAAGGGTTAAACCTCATAAAACCCCTTTTTTCCATGAGCAGTGAAGCATGAAGTATTATAAAATTTCATGATAAAATCATACATCCTTCACAGAAAAAAAAACTTCAACTTAGGATAAAACTCAAAATACCCCCCTTTTTTTCCATGATCAGTGAAGCATGAAGTTGGTAGCATGGATAAACTTTTATTATGATTTTTGTTTAATTATACACTTATGTGTATTTATACAAAGTTTCATGATAATAGCATACATCCTTCACAGAAAAAAACTTAAACCTGAGGGTAAACCTAACTTGGGACGGACGGACGGGCGGACCAGAACACTATATGCCCCCCTACTATCATAGGCAGGGCAAAAATATGCTTAATTGTGTAGACACAATAGAGATACAGTACAATATACTTACATTTCTATCATGAACATATTTATTAGACTTGAAATTGATTTTGGGTAGAACCTCAAGTTTTTAGCAGATGACAAAAATTCTAAAAAATTCTGTGCTGCTTAACGAAATAATATAGAGTGGAACTTCCATGGCTTGAACACCAAAGGGACTGATGAAAACAGGCTGAGCCATAGGGATGTTCTACATATCAAGGTCAAATACTTAAACTTGAACAAAGGGACTCCAAAAAGGGTTACAGGCATCCATGGTGTTACGAGTTATAGCCTTTGATGATTTTTTATTGAAAATAACAAGCATATTCAACTCAGCTGATATTTTTTAATATCAAGTATGCCCCCCATTGACAATTAAAAAAATCTGAAAGTAGATATGACTACTGGTGGTCTCTTATTTATAAATAAAGATGGTATTTAAGCGATAACAGTACATTATTTGAATACCTGAGGGCATCAAGTGTAGATTTGACTGTCAAAATGCAGTTTATAGGTGACGTGTAGGAGAGCCTGTAAATGGCTATTTTGACAGCAAAATTAAGATCAAACAAGATCTGTCGCCGAATGGCAACCAGTGATACCCCCACTCAGTGAATGCTGAATCAATATGGCAAGTGCAAATTTAAGTGTGTGTGGACACAATACAGGTTTTGGACACAATGCAAGTATGGGCACAATGATATAATCCTCAAGAATAGTAACCAACTACCTGTAATCATATAGAGGCTGAATACCAATTTTGAAATCAATCCCTGTTATAAAAGCTGAGAAAAATGGGACGAAAAATTCATGTTTTCACTACATTTCATAACAAAGTCCACATTTCGTCAAACAGGAAGTACACATCCGAAAGGACTCAAAATAGGACGTTTCTAACAACTAACCATAAAGAGGCTGCATACCAATTTTGAAATCAATCCCTGTTATAAAAGCTGAGAAAAATGTGACGAAAAATTAATGTTTTCATTACATTTCATAACAAAGTCCACATTTCGTCAAACAGGAAGTACACATCCGACAGGACTCAAAATAGGACATTCCTTACAACTAACCATATAGAGGTTGTATACCAATTTTGAAATCAATCCCTCTGGTAGAAGCTGAGAAAAATGCGATGAAAAATTCATGTTTTCATCAATTTCATAACAAAGTCCACATTTCGTCAAACAGGAAGTACACATTCGACAGGACTCAAAATAGGACGTTCCTTACAACTAACCATATAGAGGCTGCATACCAATTTTGAAATCAATCCTTCTGGTAGAATCTGAGAAAAATGCGACGAAAAATTCATGTTTTCACTACATTTCATAACAAAGTCCACATTTCGTCAAACAGGAAATACACATCTGACAGGACTCAAAATAGGATGTTCCTTACAACTAACCATATAGAGACCGCATACCAATTTTGAAATCAATCCCTTTGGTAGAAGCTGAGAAAACTGCGACAAAAGTTTTTTTTTTGATGAACGGACGAACGGACGGACAAGGTGAATGCAGTATACCCCCCTCTCTATAGAGTGGGGGTATAATGATGCACTGTTAGTGATTCTAATGCAACAAATCAATTTTATGTTCTATTTTTGACTCGTGAATTTGTAACCATATTAGGAACCAGACTAAACAGGGAACCAACTTTGTCCCAGGTGTGTAGATGGTGGAATTAACCATCAATTTTGACCAATCAAAACCTCCATTATATAAATGTTGCAATAGAATTAACATTTGACATGATGAATACAGTCTAGACTTTTCTCTGTTTATAACTGCACATATAAGTGTGGAGGTACTGGAATAGTCATGAGTGCAAAGCATTTTTACAATAGTTGGAATTGAAGAATTTCAGGATCATATTAGAATTAATTTGTAAAACTTGATTCGCATCTGAGCTGGTTACATCAGGTAGACCAGGTATGTTCCAAAATTGCTAGTCGTATCTATCTTCTCTCAAAGATTAAAAAATATTTGAATCAAGAATCAAGAAAACATTTTTTACTCTGGTTACATTCTTCCATTAATTGATTATTGCATAATAATTTGGGGGAGCTGCAGCAGTGAATATTTTAACCATATTGCTAAATTACAAATAAAGGGCTACGCCGAGCGCAGCATGATACGACCGCAGCATGTCGACCACTGAAATTTCAACAAAAGTAGTTTAAAGTGACTGTGGACACAGTAAAGAGCTTGACACAATAATTAGATGGACACAAAAAGAAGCTTGACACAGTTATTAACTAGGAACAAAAAAAGGAAAAATTCAACCCTTTTGATCACTTACTGATGAAAAAACGTAAGAGCTATGCAAAATATGTACTATCAACTAAAACTTTACATCCATAGAAATTCAAAGAAAAAAATTCCATCGAAATCTGATGAAAAATAAAGTTAAGACATATATTTAGAAAAATTGCATTTTTGGCCCCTTTGACCCCTTGTAGCTCGGAAACGGTAAGACCTACACAAAATCCGTTGGCATACTACTGAAAGCTTAGATCAAGAGGAATCCAAAGAAAAAAATCCCATCGAAATCCAATGAAAAATAGAGATTTGACATAATCTGCAAATTCCCAATTTTGGCCCCGTTCTGCCCCTCATAGCTGGGAAAGGAAACAAATTATCAAAAATATAATACTTGAGTGCCAAATTAATTTTTCACAAGGAATCCATTAAAAAAAACTGCATCAAAATCGGACTTAGAATAAAAAATTTATTTTTTTTGGAGATTTGCCCGTTGGGCCCCATTTATCTCGTGAGCGGTACATGCTACGTGAAATCCGTTGGCATATCCCAGATTGGAAATTTCCTCAGGAGCTCACTGAAAGAAACCCCATCAAAATCCGATTAATAATAAAGATTCTTCAAACAAACATGTGAAAACACCCAATTTAACCCCTTTTGGCCCCTTTTATAAAAATAGTTGGGGCCACAATTACCAAAACTGAGCCAAGCCTTCCTTTTGTACCAAAGAACATTATGTTAACATTTCATAAGGATTGATCTACTGGAACTAAAGTTATTGACCAAAAACTAAAGTGTCTACAGACGACGACGATGACAACGACAACGACAACAACGACGACGACGACGACGACAACGACGACGACGACAGCACCATACCAATATACGACCGCAAAAATTTTTGCGGTCGTATAAAAAGGGCTGCAAGACTTATTCTTGATAAAGATTTTTAGCTCCTTCTGCTCCACTGTTTATGTGTACCAAAAACTAAAACAGAACTTTTTAAAAAATCATTTAGTTTTTCTGGACCTTCTACATGGAACACTCTACCAGGCTCAGTGCGAAATTCTAAGAATATTGTGGTTTTTAAAAATAAGCTAAAATGCTACTTGCTCTTAAAACAAATTGTACCAGCTGAATAAATTTGTATTTTTATAACATTTTGTATCTGATATCACAATGTACTCTTTAATTGTAGTATGCATTATCTTGTGTGTATTCAATATTGTTATTGAGGGCCTCAGGGAAGATTAGTTTGTACTAACTGTGTAACCCTCTTTAAATAAAGCTTTTATTATTATTATTATTATTATATTATAATTTAAATTTGTAAAATGTATGATTCAGTACAATGAAATAGGAATGAAATTCAAGATTGTTTTAAATAAATTTATTTTTTCTTCTTCCCTGCTGTTGATTGTTCAGTATCTGTGTCTGATTTCCTCTTCTGTTTGTTTACATTGCCACTGTAACATAGAAATATACATTGAACTAGATCAAAAAGAAAGTGTGAAATATACAGTGAAGTTTGGGAAGAAATAAAAATATAGTTTCCATAATGAGAAGTAGTTGATTATGAAATTTCTCACATCGAGTTAAATTAATTTTGCAAATGTTTGAAAGCGAGGCTTGCCGAGCTTTTAAACATTAAAAAATTTATTTAACGAGATGTGAGAAATTTCATAATTAACGTGTTTAAGTTGTGGAAACTGTTTCTCTAATAACTGGACGTAAAACACAGAGGATTGTATTCCGAATAAATTTGGCGGGAAATGTCACGAAACTTGTTCTCCTCTCTAGAGTGGAGAATAAATGTTTCAACACCGTTCAGGAAATGTGGAATTGGATAGAAATTAGAGAAACAAACAATTTAAAACAATTTTGCCTTTACTATCAGAGATTATTTGCTCTCAAGAATCTGCTTTCTACTTAAAACATGTGTAATCGACCATAACAAAGTTTGCCTTGTCACTTCAATGAAATGAAATGCTACCAACAAAAAATGCACAAATATGCAAGGTAGAAATATCCTGCCCCATAGTAATTGCGGAATGAAAATGTAACTAAATTTGAATGTAAGTCAATCATGTGGAAAATAAAATTTAAAGTGACACTGTTTTGATAGGATACTGACATTTTATTCAAGAAGTATGCATATGAAAGGCTGGAAGATCCTATCATATACAGCAACTGAGATATGAACTCTGACCTTAATTTGAATGCAAGTGAATCAAGTGGTAAATGCTGGTCAAAAAGCTCCAATTCTGCCTGGATGCTGATATGTCATCAAAGATTCATGCATATGCAATGTTAGATGATCCTACCATGAACAATGACTGAAATCTGATCTCATATGTTTAATTGAAATGCTGGTCAATCAAGCATAAAATATATATCAAATTGACCTAATTTTTCGGGTATGCTGATTGAAATCTGAACTTGCCTTGGACATAAAATTGAATGTATTAAAGTCAATCAAAAAAAATCTACTGTATATATTTGCATAGATGCTTATAGCCTTTCACCAGATATGCATGCATATACAGTAGACTCCATGAAATCGAATATCGGATAAAGGAATATATCGGCAAATCGAATATGATTTCAAAACACCAAACCATTTCCCATAGTTATAGTGTTAATTTCTCCGCCTAATTGGATATCGGATAAGAGAATATATCGCCTATTTGAATAAAAAATATGCGGCTTGTGCTGATCAGAGTCATTGAAATCGAATATTCTAATTACAGGTAAAAACAGGTAAACATTCGCGCGGAAGTGTCAACAGTTGACGAAGCCATAAATCTGCCAGGAAATCAATAAATATTACCTAATTAATAAAAAATAAAACATAAATAGTGTTCAGTTCTTTTGTTTTTGTGTATTCATAAGTTTTAATAGTGAGAATTTTGTTTGGTTTTGTGTATTTCTGTCTAGGCAGCGAGATCGTGAAGTCAGAGGTAATTTGCATATTGTTGTATGTCTGTACAACGAAAATCAATAACAAAATGTATTTAATAAAAGAATAAAATATGATTTGAATTCCTTTCTATTGCTTTTGTATTTAATTTTTTTTTTTGGACGAAAATCATTTGATTTGTCAATGGTTTTGTGTATTTCTCGTGTAAAACAAGAGCAAGGGAGATAAATGTCGAGGAGAAGTCATTTGCATAATTTGCATATTTGTTTGAAGTTCCTGTGAGACAATGCATGGCGGTTATTAGACATAATTTATTACAAGAGGTCAGTCCTTGGTCCATAGATCATGGTGTATTTATATAAAAAGTCTCCAAATTGTGTAATCAGGAAGATTCTACAAAGATCGATCGCTGACCTACCAGCCGCCATTTTGTTTACAAACTGGCTTTACCCTAAGTTATTTTTAGCACATGATACACGATCCAATAAAGGGATGATTACACACTGATGAGAGGAAATAAAAAACACAAAACAGAGGAAAATAAGTTTATTCAGATACATAAACAGTTTTACTTATTTTTGAATACATTGTTTAATTTCCAACAGTCAGCTGGCAAAACACAGTTTGACCCGATTACGATGGTGACGTAATCTGTCAAATTTACAATGAATCTACAANGGCTGGAAGATCCTATCATATACAGCAACTGAGATATGAACTCTGACCTTAATTTGAATGCAAGTGAATCAAGTGGTAAATGCTGGTCAAAAAGCTCCAATTCTGCCTGGATGCTGATATGTCATCAAAGATTCATGCATATGCAATGTTAGATGATCCTACCATGAACAATGACTGAAATCTGATCTCAGATGTTTAATTGAAATGCTGGTCAATCAAGTATAAAATATATATCAAATTGACCTAATTTTTCGGGTATGCTGATTGATATCTGAACTTGCCTTGGACATAAACTTCAATGTATTAAAGTCAATCAAAAAAAATCTACTGTATATATTTGCATAGATGCTTATAGCCTTTCACCAGATATGCATGCATATACAAGGTTAGATGTACAGTGACTGAGATCTTAACTTTGATGGTATCTTGAACGTAAGTCTATCAAGCAGAAAATATAGGTCCAAGTGACCTAACTTTTCATCAAGAGGTGCATGAATATGAAATGTTAGATTATCCTACCATGTAGAGTAACTTATATCTTAACTTGGACATATACCACAATGCAAGTCAATCAAGCAGAAAATATAAGTCAAAGAGATCAAATGTTCCATAGATACTGACCTAAAACAGCAAGTTAGATAATCCAAGTGACAGATATCTGAACTTTGACATAAATTTGAATGTACTTTAATCAAATGGACACTACAAGTGACAAAGACCAAATTTTCCATGTTTTTCATGTTTTTTTTTAGCACAAAGGCTTAATCTATGTACATCTTGTTTTGTTCAGTACAAAGGCCCAGTTTATTTTTATTTGTACCGTAATTTTGATATCTACAACCAATACATAATAATATATACCTTTTGTGTGCCTGTAATCTGCTTGTCACTGTGTTATATAACCTTCTACAATCAGTATTAAATTTCTGTTTCTGTGTATTGAGAATCTCTGTTACATCATCTGCTAACTATAACAAGAACATATTGATAATTTTAGTTTATTGTAACTTTTCATTGGAAATACAGAAGAACTTTGATGGCGCCAACTGCAATATCTCGAACACCATGTATTGTTTTGGTCCCTTGGTTCAAATTTAAACATAGTTCGACCTCCACATCTCAACCCCCCTTTGGCTGGAACTTTTCTCATCGGTACATTAGGTGTTTTAGCCATCCAAGTTCCACTGTACAATTATTATACAGAATACTGTAAACGTATGAAAGATTGACATATTATAGTGTTATTAACTGTCTGTTTCTGTATTGGCCCTGTATAGATTCAAGGTTAGCTGTATTGGTCCCGAGACCCGGAGGGTCGAGGGCCAATACAGCTGATCGAGACTCTATATACGGGGCCTATACAGAAACAGACAGTTCATAACACTTTTATTAAATAAT
Organism: Modiolus philippinarum; assembly: GCA_002080025.1. Lineage (NCBI taxonomy): Eukaryota > Metazoa > Mollusca > Bivalvia > Mytilida > Modiolidae > Modiolus > Modiolus philippinarum. The sequence continues at coordinate 247,685 of MJUU01025114.1, forward strand.
CTGACTTTTTTCTTTTAGCACTTATACATGTATATTTTTTGTTGACTGTTGTAAAAATGGGATGCTCCTGTTTCAGATAATCATTTTAGTTTAACCACCCCCCCACCCCCCGACATTATTTGTGGACCCATTATTTAGCAAATAGCAAATAAAAAATTCCGTATTCTGTACAAGAGATATGAAAGTTGTTTAGACCCATTACGTTCTTTGTACTTTCACTTTCTATTGTTTACGATGCAACTTCCACATAGATTTGCTGTTCTGCATCAATGTTTATTGTGTTCTAAAAGATTTAATTATAAACAAGTTATAAAAAGAGGGGTTAGGCCTATGGATATTTGTTTTTACTTTACCGATTATTATTGATCATTTTTTATGTAGTCGTACATGTATTGATCGGATTCTATTTAAAGTTTGGGTTTCCCCTTGGAGTCGGAATAAAAAAAAATCATCGTGTTTCACGATTCTTACGTGTAACAGTTGTTGTTAAATATTCTTAGATACAATGTATATGTCATGCTTTAAAAGAAAGTAGAATTTATTTCAATTTTGCGCATGTGAGTAGATTTGCAGAATGGAATTATTCTATTGAGAAAACACTTTACAACTATCGTGAACACAATTTACTATAAATAACCACTGACTCCAGTTGACCTCAATGAACCCTGTATTGGCCCCGGACAATACAGGATTTGCCTGTATTTGCCTATGGGCCGAAAAACTGTATTAATATCACTAGGGCTAAGCCATCAGTATGACACATGCCGTGTTTGCCATATTAGGGCTGATTTTATGATATTATTTAATAATTACAGGTATTAATGTTCACATTTTTCAATATTGAAAAGACTTTTTCTACACAAAGGTACTATTTTTCGCATTCCAGGGCCAACCACGAAAATAGCGAAAATTAGTACACCGCAAAATTAAAATATGTTTAGTACACCGCAAAAATTAATACGTTTACAGTAATCTGTATATATAAAACCCTTTTAAGGTTGCAGATTTTAAACAGGTAGGACTAAAATACATATTGATACTGATGCAAATGGAATTCATGGCTTGTTTGGTCAGTTCAAAGTTAAAGACAGGAATCATTGTACTGTGCGAATCCTTCTCAAATAATCATTATATGAAGTAAGTGTTCAAAAACTTGAAGACAAACTTCTGTATTAAAATATTTTATGAAATGATATGGAGTAAATGAACATGAGACCACAACACATATGAAATGTAAACTTGAATGTAAGTCAATCATGAGGAAAATATAAGTCAAAGTGATCTAATTATGCCTGGATGCTGGCTTACCATAAAAGATGCATGCACTTGCAAGGTTAGATGATCCTATCATGTACAGTTACTTAGATCTGAACTCGGACTTAAACTTGAATGTAAGTCGATCATGAAGAAAATATAGGTCAAAGTGACCTAATTTTGCCTTGATACTGACCTACCATATAAGATGCATGCACATGCAAGGTTAGATGATCCTATCATGTACAGTTACTTAGATTTGAGCTCAGACTTAAACTTGAATGTAAGTCGATCATGCGGAAAATATAGGTCAAAGTGACCTAATTTTGCCTGGATGCTGACTTAACACCAAAGATGCATGCACATGCAAGGTTAGATGATCCTACCATGTATAGTTACTTAGACCTGAACTCAGACATTAACTTGAATGTAAGTCGTTCATGCAGAAAATATAGGTCAAAGTGACCTAATTTTGTTTAGATGCTGACCTACCGTCAAAGATGCATGCATGTGCAAGGTTAGAGATGATCCTACCATGTACAGTAACTTAGATCTGAACTCCGACATAAACTTGAATGTAAGTCACTAATGCAAAACTATAGGTCAAAGTAACCTAATTTTGCCTGGATGCTGATCTACCATCAAAGATGCATGCACATGCAAGGTTAGATGATCGTACCATGTACAGTTACTTAGATCTGAACTTGGACTTAAACTTGAATGTAAGTCGATCATGTGGAAAATATAGGTCAATGTGACCTAATTTTGCCTGGATGCTGACCTACCGCCAAAGATGCATGCACATGCAAGGTTAGATGATCATACCTTGTACAGTTACTGAGATATCAACTCGGACCTAAAATTAAATGAATGCCAGTCAAGTGGAAAATATAGGTCAAAGAGACCTAATTTTCTTGGAGGCTGTGAGATAGGCTAAGATGCATCTGTATACAAGTTTGATGACCCTACCCTTCATAGTTACCAAGATATATACCTGAATGCGGATGTGGACCTAGGCGTAGATGCAGATGCAGATGCGGACGCCGGGGGAAATCCAATACCCCCTCAAACTTCTTTGAGGCAAACTAAAAATGGCATACTTGTTACTCCAGAATGACATACTCTTATTCACAAAATGACATACATGTGCCTCCAGAATGAAATACATGTACCTACAGAATGACATACATGTGCCTCCAGAACAACATACATGTGCATCCAGATCAACAAACATGTGCCTCTAGAAAAACATACATGTACCTACAGAATGACACACAATTACCTAAATAAGTACATACACATTTCTATAGAATTGCTTTGATATACGTATAGAATGACACACAAATTACAAATGGAATGACACATACATTGTATATACCTATAGATGGCATGTACATGTCTCCAGAATGACAAAGGTTCCCTGCAAAATGACATACAACTACCTACAGAATGACATACTAGTACCTACAGAATGATATGAACATGTCTCCAGAATGACATACAAGTTCCCTGCAAAATGACATACAACTACCAACAGAATGACATACTTGTACCTACAGAATGACATGTACATGTCTCCAGAATGACAAAGGTTCCCTGCAAAATGACATACAACTACCTACAGAATGACATACATGTACAAGCACCTACAGAATGACATGCACATGTTTCCAGAGTGACATATAAGTTCCCTGCAAAATGACATACAACTACCTACAGAATGACATACATGTACCTACAGAATGACATGAACATGTCTCCAGAAATGACATATAAGTTCCCTGCAAAATGACATACAACTACCTACAGAATGACATACATGTACCTACGGAATGACATACATGTACCTACAGAATGACATGAACATGTCTCCAGAAATGACATAAAAGTTCCCTGCAAAATGACATACAATGACCTATGTCCAACTACCTTCAGAATGACATGAACATGTCTCCAGAATGACATATAAGTTCCCTGCAAAATGACATACAACTACCTACAGAATGACATTCACGTGCCTCCATACCTATAGAATGTCATTCATGTGCCTCCATACCTATTGAATGACATTCACGTGCCTCCATACCTATAGAATGACATTCACGTGCCTCCATACCTATAGAATGACATTTATGTGCCTCCATACCTATAGAATGACATTCACGTGCCTCCATTCCTATAGAATGACATTCACGTGCCTCCATACCTATAGAATGACATTCATGTGCCTCCATACCTATAGAATGACATTCACGTGCCTCCATACCTATAGAATGACATCCACGTGCCTCCATACCTATAGAATGACATGAACATGTCTCCAGAAATGACATAAAAGTTCCCTGCAAAATGACATACAACGACCTATGTCCAATTACCTACAGAATGACATGAACATGTCTCCAGAATGACATACAAGTTCCCTGCAAAATGACATACAACTACCTACAGAATGACATTCACGTGCCTCCATACCTATAGAATGACATTCACGTGCCTCCATACCTATAGAATCAGTGGCGGATCCAGACTTTCTGCTAAGGGGGGGGGGGCCCGACCAATATTTTTTTTAAAAGGGGGGCCCGGAACCCAATTTATTTAAAAACCCCTAGGAATTTTAAATATTTTCCGACCTAAGGGGGGCCCGGGCCCACCTGGGCCCCCCTAAATCCGCCACTGAGAATGACATTCACATGCCTCCATACCTATAGAATGACATTCACATGCCTCCATACTATAGAATGACATTCACATGCCTCCATACCTATAGAATGACATTCACGTGCCTCCATACCTATAGAATGACATTCATGTGCCTCCATACCTATAGAATGACAAACCTACAGCACTGTGTAACATGTAAAAGAATGGACAACAGGAAACACCTACAATGGCTGAAAATTATAATTACATGCCACAATCTGCCAGGGAACTACACAGGAAAAACAAGTATAAGACAAAAGACAAACGTACCTTTATATTATCACACAATGGTATCAGTTTACTTAATACTTGAAATATTTCTGCCAATAACTTGTTTTTTACTTCTTCCTGACAAGTGTCTCTTATTATCTACAAAATAAGTAAGCTATATACTTAATTATCATTATTCCCTTTGGTTATAAATAACTAAATACCGAAGTTACTGTTCCCTTTGGTTATATCAGCCTCCAGAGTCCTTCCAGGGACCTTTAGCAAAGGCCATATATCCAGTTTATCCAGATATATCATAAGTTGACATGGATATATCAAGCGATTCTCCCAATGTTTCAAAGGCGATAACCTTTAAAAGATCTCACATGAAATCAAATGATTAAAAATAAACATCTATTACATTTGCTCTTTCTGATAAGGTTCAAAACAGAGTCATAATTACAAAAAAAGCTTAACTAGATCTAAGAAAAACTACAGAAACTAAGTCACTGATATGTCCTGCAGGGCTTCCATATTTTTACATGAGTACATTATAAAAGCTACAAGGAACATTCAAATATCTTAACAACAAAAGGCTGTTGTAACATTCAAAATCAACATTATTTCAAGCAAAAATTTTTATCAAGTAACAAAAACTTTGCTAATAATATGATAACACTCTTCATAACATGTTTAATGGAGCCAAAAATTGCTGAAAAGGGTAGAATGGCATGTATGTCGAATTTCCTGGGAGAATATGAAATCTTAGTTCAAACTAGAATAACTGTGAGCAAATCTCACAAAAACATACCCCCGCTCCCCCATTTGATTCCAGATGTAAAAAAAACAACAAAAAAATTCATGTCAAATCCAGTCTTTGCCAAAAACTTTTTCATTCATTAGCCGAAGGGGCTAGTAAGGTCCTGTGTTGTACTAGCCCGAACTCAAATTCACTAGCTCTTATAGAAGATTCTTTGTTATTAAGTTACAATTTTAACTAGCCCACCAGGCTAGTGACTTCAAATTTTTACTAGCCCGAGACTGATTTTACTAGTCTCGGGCTAGTGGCTAAAGGCACAGACTGCAAATCAAGTTTTTAAATAGCTGGTGCACAATGGCAATATGTACTGAACATTCTGTGAAAGTTTCATTAAATTTCACCAAGTTGTTTAGGAGTTGTCGCCACAAAGTATGTACACTATGGGGGATGGTATAACGAATGGACAAACGGAATAACGGACCAACGACAACACCATGATCACTATATACCACCCGCTAAAACCGGAGGTATTAAAATGCCCAAATAAAGAATGATAAAAAAAAATTATCAGGCTTTTTACAGTAAAAGAATTAAAGTAAATTAAAAGAAATCTTAATGAATGGCTTAACTAAGAGCAAATATGTGAAAAGTTTTAGTATGTCAACACTGTATTTGTTGGATGGGTACAAAATATTTGAGATTTTGATGACATTTTTAAGCTTGTGGTTCTTTGTAAATTTTTGCGAACCATGGCCCTTCAGTGCTTGGAAGTCAATCCTCTGACCACTTGTCAATCATAAGAGGAAAAGAGTTCTTCACATAAATGTTATTTCCTTCAAAGCAGATCCCTTAAGTTCAATACAATAAGTATAAAATTAACTTCAAAACAACAAAAAGAAAACAATTTGAAATATAGTGTGTTCTCATTGTATCTCGGGTTCCACTGTATATTGTGGTACCAATGTTATATATACATAATTTCTATGCCATCTTGGAAATTACAACGATATAATGGGTCCCAATCATACATTTTATGGCTTACTTACATTTTCTAAAACTTTTATCAGTTCTGTACAGAATTCTTCCCAATCACTTGACTCCATATTTTCATGCTAAAAATATTTAGAGATTAATATGTTGAAATAGTGAAAAATTAAAATCAGCTTGTACCTGTAACATGATAACATAAACACAATATAATCTAAATTGGGTAACACATGTATGTGTTACTGTGGAAGGACTTTTATTCATGGACATCAATTTTTGTGGTTTTCATAAATATCACTATTTCAAGGGTACTTCAATTTGTGGTTGTGAATTCTATGGATTAAAATTCTTTGGAAAAATGCATTTTGTTGGGAACATAATTTCTTGGTTTTAGCGAACCACAAAATTTGAAAATTGGAACCCCATCAACAATAGTACTGTCATAGTATTTCTTAAATAATTTTCACATATAAAACATACCAAAAAATGGCAATTAAAATGTAATTGTTTATATTTTTTGTCAATTTTTCATTTATTTAAGCTGAAAGCTTTATTTAATGTTTCTGCGTTTTATTTCAAAAATTTTTTATTGTAATTTGTAGGATGTGTCCTCATGACACAAACTTTATGTACTATATATGTTTGCATAGAATAGACCATATCCAAGTTCTGGAATTTAGCTTCACAAGTTGTTGTTTGTTCGACCTACATCGCAAAAATGTTTGCCACATATGACCGAGACTGACTTTAAAATCATAATTCATGATGTTTAAGGCTCCATGACGTCATGTTTTCTATACCGTGACATGTTGAAAAGTGGTCTGGTAAAGCTTGATAAAAAAGCTTGATTTTGTCTAATGAAAGAGATGTGGAAAATAACCATTATTTCATGATTTTATTGTAAAATTAGTACAAACAGGATAGAAAAAACCAAAATATACATTTTTTCAATCACTTGTAACATTAAAAGTAAACAAGTTCATATGTTTAAGGTTTCGCAGATTTATACAGCAACAGCTGGCCTGAAGGATCTTATGGTTTGAATAAACAGCTGCACCAAGTCGCATGATATGCCCGTTGTCACCCCTTCAAAACTTTAAGTGATTAAGGTAACGGGTTCTCAATTCAGAAACACCTATAACTGCCTAATTAAGCTTCATCTTTAAGAAATCAATCTGCAAAGTTTGAAGTGAGCTGATCAAAGTACTTATCAGTAAGAGTGCAACATGTAAAAAATTGCCTTAAATTTGACGAATAATGTCCAATAACTTTTTGCAAGAAAAAATCAAAATTTCGCAAAAAAGTATACAGATCTTGAGGCCATCATACCAATACCTCTACAAAGTTTGAAGTGAATTAGCCAAAGGGTTGTCAAGTTAGAGTGTGACATGTAAAAAAATGCCATAAAATTGACGAATAAAGTCCCTTAACTCTTGCAAGAAAAATCAAAATTTTACGAAAAAGTACTGTGGAAGTACAATTGTTCGTGGGGTACCAATTTTCGTGGATTTCGTGGTTGACTTAAACCAGGAAATTTGATACCCAACGAAATACAAATCTCCCGTTGATTTGTACTGTGTATAATCTTAAACCACGAATTTAAGAACCCATGAACTAATGACTTGTCTGCAATCCACGAAAATTGGCATCCACGAATAAAAGTACTTTCACAGTATACAGATCGTGAGGCCATCATATCCAATACCTCTACAAAGTTTGAAGTAAATTGGCAAAAGGGTTGTCGAGTTAGAGCAAATTGCTTTAAAATTGACGATTAAAGTCCCATAACTCTTGTGAGAAAAATCCAAATTTCACGAAAAAGTATACAGATCATGAAACCATCATACCCAATGCCTCTACAAAGTGTGAAGTGAATTGGCCAAAGGGTTGTCAAGTTAGAGCGCGACATGTAAAAAATTGCCTTCAAATTGACGAATAAAGTCCCATAACTCTTGCAAGAAAAATCGAAATTTCACAAAAAAGTATACATATCGTGAGGCCATCATATCATATAGCTCTACAAAGTTTAAAGTGAATTGGCCAAATGGTTGTCAAGTTAGAGCGCGACATAGGAAACAGACAGACAGACAGACAGACAGACAGACGGACAGACGGACGAATGGATGGACGGACAGACGGACGGATGGATGGATGGACGGACAATCGGACATCGGTATACCATAGACAGATGTATAAAAACAGGAAATTGATTGAGTAAGGGTTTATTCTGTTTCATTCACATTTAGCTTTGAACTGAAAGTTCAAACACTTGACTTTGTTTTTCTCCAGTATAGGATAAAATTGATATAGAAAACAAACTTACTGTTGACTTGTTTAACATTACTGCCATCATGGAACAAGCCTGTGTCTGAAAAACAAATGTCATTAATATATCTACATGCAATGTGAAAAATAATTCTGGTAGTACATGGAACTGTTGTGGTATACACATGTAATTATACAAATGGTTACTAATGGTAGTTTTCATAGTCAACTTATATGTAGGAGGATATTGCCAATATGAGTGAAAGAATTTAAAACATTTTTCCCACATGGAATTACACCCATCATTCATGTATCTCCAATGTAGCCTTCTTCCAGGGGATCCACATGAAGTTAAAACAATACACTCCCTATCATCCATATATTCATATAAAAACCTAGTTGAATACCCAAACCCAATTTTTCAGGCCAACATAAAATGTGTCAAAACTTCTTATAAAAATTCACAGAAAATATAAATTTTAAAATAAGACCAGTTATTCACACACATACTACTTGTCAAGAAAATACAATACATGTCTCACTTTACAATAAACTTTAGTGTCTTTATCCTTCAGTATGTTCATCAGGGTATTGGTCAAAGGCCAACAGACAATCTGAAAAATAATAAAATAGCTGTTATGCATATTTGTATAAAAAAGGAACAAACAAAATCCTTACCACATGCACATCTTCATTATATATACAAATTATCTGGAAAATAAATACTGTAGGAGGAGTTGCCACTTGCCAGGGAAAACCATGTACTTCCTGTGGACATACAGATGGACCAATGGGGTAAAACAAAATTCCTCCAACATTTCACCACTGGGGCATGAAAACATTGCTATCATATCTTTTCAATTATTTTTTTGAACATGATTACTGTAAATCAACTCATTTTCGAAAGTGTGAAAATATAGCAAAATAAATTGTCACAAATAATTATAAACCCTATACAAATGTGAAACAAAGTATCCCAAAAAATTAGTTGTTTTATAGTATAAGTATCACCCTGAAATCTGCTTGCATTAGAATGTGGGTATTTTAGGATGAATCTCTGATTAGGTGCATTACAAATGAGCTATTTATAGATGAATGAACTTCTAACATGTTTAATGAAAATTAAGATGAGGTGAACAACATATCCTAAAGTTTGATTGGAATCTGACTTACTGTTTTGATTGAGTTGTGCATTAATAAATCAAATTAACAAATGAGCTCTTTTAGCTTGCTAAACCTCTAAAATCTGATAAATCAAAATTTCAAGTTTCAGGTGCACAACATCACATGAACAACTCATCCTAAAAGTTTGGTTGGAATCAGACTTACAGTTTTGAAGGAGTTGTGGATTAAAAACCAACATACAAATCAGGACTGCAAAAGTGCAGGCCCACAACACAAGTTCACGGATAACAACATATCCTGAAAGTTTGGTTGGAATCTGACTTACAGTTTTGAAGGAGTTGTGGATTAAAAACCAACACATAATGCATGATGGCAACGACGCAGGCCGACAACACAACCCAACAGATAGCTATCCCTATATGTTGTCTCTCCTTACAGCAGGCAACACAGAATTAACAAATGAGCTATTTGTACCTCTAAAATCTTAAAAAAAAAATATAAAGAATCAGATGCACAACTGGATCAGGTAAACAACATATTCTGCAAGTTTGGTTGCAAAATGGCCTACAGTCTTAAAAGAGTTCCAAATTAAAACCAGAGGCTCCCAGGAGCCTGTATCGCTCACCTGGCTTCAGTTGCCACAATCAAGGTAACATTGTAAGTTATACAGTTGATCTTCAGTTTCTCAAACTTTCGTAGCTCAAACACCTCCAATATCTTGAACTGTTTTTAAAGTCTGATCATATTTTACTATATTTCTTTGTTGGGCTTTTTTGACAAAAATGTTCTTGCTAAGGACCACTTTCGACACCAGTTTTGAAGTCGAGATGTCATTTTGAAAATGGCAGTCAACAAACAATTTTCAATATTCGTTTTGAAGTCGCAACATCAATATCTACTCGGAAATCAAATTTTATTGAAATCGGACAATGTTGAATTTTCCCGCCTTTTTTGGCGGCCATTTTAAAAATGGCAGTGAACGAACAATTTTTAACATCACTTTTGAAGTTACGACATCAAGACCAATTTGGAAACCAAATGTTATTGAAATCGGAAAATGTTGAATTTTCCTGTCTATTTTGGGGGCCATTTTGAAAATGGCGGTCAACGAACAAATTTCAACACCAGTTTTGAAGTCGCAACATCAATATCTATTTGGGAACCAAATTTCATTGAAATCGGACAATGTTGAATTTTCCCGCCTTTTTTGGCGGCCATTTAGAAAATGGCGGTCAAGGAACAATTTTCAACATCAGTTTTGAAGTCGCCACAGCATGGAAAACATTTTATCAATTTACACTTAATCTTCATTTTCTATAGTTTTGGGAATAAAAGATGAAAAATATGAAAATTTTAAAAATTCGGTGAAAAAAGGGCAATAACTCCTACAAGAGTTTATGGATTTTCTTCAAAATTTCAGGGTGGGTAGATCTTGATATGCTGAACATTTTTGCAATTTACACTTGACCTATATCTGTTACACTTTTTCAAATAAAAAATAAAAAATGCAAAAATTTTGAAAATTTAACGGAAAAAGGGCTATAACTCTGAGCTGGGTTTTCAGATTTTCTTCAAAGTTGCACAGTGGATAGATCTCATCATGCTGATCATTTTTACCTGAGGTCAGATTTTTTTTATCTGTAACGGTTTTCGAGTTATTAGCCAAAAACTGCAATTTACCCCTATGTTCTATTTTTAGCAATGGCGGCCATGTTTTTCGACAGAGGGACAAACTGAACATCAGTTTGAGAAGCCATACCCTGATGATGATTCAGGCCAAGTTTGGTTTAATTTGGCTTAG